>WEIV01000121.1:78192-97819 GCA_013390005.1 Calyptomena viridis
GGCGCAACGGCTCAGGCAGGGAAGCAGCAGGAGCAGCGCGGGACCCTCCATGGGAGGGGCGGCGCGGAGCGGCGCGGCGTGGACCCCGAGAGAGGGGCANAGTTTGCCTGAATTTTAACTGTGGAGAAGCAAATCTCCCTACCCTGGCAGCAGCTTACAACACCAAAGACTGTCATCTGAACACTCGAAACGAACATCCTCGACTACCATCACTTCATTCCTGCCTGGACGACAGCTTGTAAACACAATTGTGGTCTGGAAAAATGACTGGACTTATGGGCAATTCTATAATCGCAGCTGTATTCATTTTACTTATGTTTTTTGTAATTCTGTTATTATTTATTATGCTAATTGTAAGCAAATACTCTGAACTTTCTTCAAATTATATAAGACAAGAGAGGCTTGAGGAGATGGATGACAAATATAGGAGGAAAGGACAACTAACACCATTGCTTCTTTCCATCTTGAAAGTTTGGGGGGCTGCTCATTCTCCTTTTTCCTCCAAAATCCCCTAGTCATCAATTTTCTCAAAGTACAAAGATCACTGGAGGACAGTGTGGAAAAAGTAGATGGAGGGCAGTACTATGGTATGGTGGTAATCCCAGCAAGGCATAAACCACTGGACAGCGCCCTTAGCATTCAGTTTGGGAGTGCACTGCGAACAGCACGATGGCTTCAAGATAACTTCTAAACTGCTACCGAGTCCCAGAGCGCTCCTACTATTATCTGCAAGCACAAAAATGAGGCAATTCAGGAAATTACTGTTTCTCCTTTTCTCTCTCCCCTGAATCTTGGCAGGGGGGTTGGACTAGAGGTCCCTTCCAACCCTAACAATTCTGTGATTCTGTATCTCTCAAGCCTGAGATATAACGATTCTAATAAGAAAGAATGGGGAAAAAAGACAAAATCATTTTTCAGATAAGTAATTAAATTGGTATGTCTTATTTTAGACAGAGATTACACAGTTAAAGATCCAAAGAATATCCCTACTCCCAGAAAATCTTCATCCTGTTGCCTATTTGAACAAACAAAATATAATCTACTTTTGCACCATATGGCCTGTTATATGGGTGCTAAAGTATGAGACTTTTACACTTGGGGCTAATTAAAGGCAATGTCCATGTCCCCACTTATGCACACATGCACTACAATCAAGCACTTACCTTTCTTTGCAGGTGAACACACAAAATCAATCAGCTATTTTTTTTAAGTCATTTTGCTCTATTTTGCCAAGTCTGCTTTATCACCCTTCAAATTATTAAAACAATGCTGCCACAAAATCATTCAAAGCTAATTACCTACTTGAAAAATATAGACAGGTATAATTTTCAAGAGTAAAAGCAGGAACAGTTTTCTCCTGGCATTCTTTTAAACACTGTAAAATTTGTGTCAAAGAAGTAACTCTTGTATTCACAAGAAATCCTTTAATATATTTCTTCAAAAAAATGTCAACTAGACCATGAAGCTACATAGTCTACAAAACTTGAATCTCTTTAGAATAAGTTCAGCAAATACATTAAGATGACAGTACAGATCTACCCATCTTACTGCACATATTCATCTACATGTGGCTCAATGCTACACTGAGAGACTGAAGATAAACCAAGGAAAAGCATATTTGCAGAGAAAATTAAGGATGAAACTCAGGATGAAACTACATAGACATAGACATGATATACCCTCTGTCACTGTGTTGTCCCAAGGCTGGGGCAGGGTGAGAAGCTTTAAAGCACCTGTGGACCTATACAGCATGTCAGGAATTATAAGCTGGGTGATATTGAATGTTTTTCTCAAATGCCCAATTACTAATATTGCAAGACTAGGAAAAGACACAGATCTGACTTCTAAAACTAAGTATTCATCTCTGCAAATCTCTGCTCTTCCATGATTTAAGAGGAAGACCTGAACCACAAAAGTTCAACTGCTAGAATGCAATTAGAAGGACCTCCACCTTAACATTATTTGAAGCCTCATCAATGTTTATACCTAGCATGAATAGTGAGTTTTGACCAGTGGCAGCAAGGCAGCTACACACAGTAGCTGCTACAGTTGCTTGGACTGGAATACTGCAAAAATATTTAGACCAGGTTCAAGTAGCAGAAAGAAGGATGCATGTTTCCACAAAACACACACAAAAAAAGTGAGCTGGTTCCTTCCATAAGGACAGTGTTTTCCTCTCACAAGAACAGCACCAATGTGAGACTTCCCTCTAAAAAGACAAAGCTGTCTTCTGTCCACCGCTACCTTGCAGTGTGCTCTACTCAGTTACATCTGCCTCTATAGCCATATAGCCACAACCCAAGCAGCAAAGCCACCTCTCCTTCTCCCTCTAGAAATTCCTTTCATTTTGTTTTTGAAAAATGTTCAAGGACAAAGTCTTACCTATGGTTATTGGTAATTTCTTTAACAGAAATTATTTAAAACGCTGACTCTAGTCAGACAGCTCCTTACTTTGCAAGTAACTTCGCCAAGGTCAGTAAAATTTACTTAGCACAAAAAAGACACCAATGCTTGACTTCAAGCTGTTTTCAATATGTAGGACTGGGTGACAAACAGGAAGAACTCCGTTTCCCAAGGCATGAGTTTTGTGCCTCTGAGCACAGGAAGAGCAGAAAGCCAATGCACAGTTATCTATCATGAGAGTCTCAGGTGTCCTGCACAAACCTGTCCCCTTGAGAAAATGGCTAGGAAGCACTGACTAATAACTAACTATAACCCTGAATTGCTTCACTTTTGTGTGAGGCTGAAATAATCCATTTGGCAATGAATAAAAAAATGTCAGACAACCTGTGGAGACTCAAGGCACATCAAAAGGAGACATCAGCAAAGCCTAACACATCTGTGATCCACATTTCTGTGTTTTTTTGACAAGTATAAGAAACTTGACAGCAAAACTGGAGAACCTCTATTCAAAACTTTAAACACTTAAGAAATCCTTCTTAGCAACTGTTTCCTTGTTTCATGCTTAGTACAGCAAAACCCCTTTCAGTATTCTAGTAATACAAATTAGAAGCACTAAAAAATCAAAACTATTTTAACTTTGCAGAGACCTCAGGTTCCTCTGACTAAATCTGTTGTCTCCAGACAGTAATCCCCAAGTCCCAAATGAAATCTGTTGGTGCTTTAGACCTCATCTTGCCTCTGATTCACATCTGTTATCCCCATAACCCTTCAGCAGAAAGAACTCATGCTACTAATAGGTCACACAATTTTTCACCTCTTTGTTACAAAACTTTCTAATGTGCCTACCTGTAGAGGTCCAAAAAAGTTGGTTCAAGCCAGACTGATGTTGGTTGTTTCAGTAAAACCTGCAGCAAAAAGTGATTTGAATCAGTCATTCACTCCCAACCTATTCCCAACAGCAGGCTCACATCTCAGAGTGCACACAACTGGGCTGAAGCCCAGATAAATATGAGTGCACTTACAAAAGCCTTTACAAAAACAGTAATACTGATACAAACAAGCACATCCTGTTTCAGCTCATTTCAACAGTTACCTAAAAAATTCTTCTTATCTAAAAAACTTTTCTTAAACTACATTCAATTACATTAATTGATCATTTCTCAATTCCAAAGGTCTGCAAGCAGAAAGGAGACATTGAAGCTAAAGCCAGGCTTTTCTATTCCTCAAAGAAGCAACATGCAGTCACCTCATCTCTCATTTGCAAGAACTAGACCTCTCGGACTTTGCTGATGAACCAGATCATGATGCCATTTATTTGAAACTACTTTTTTTCATCTAAAACTATAGAGCTAAAAGTTCCAGTAGCATTTGTTTTCTATATGTTGGTTGTTATCTTTCCTCATGTTACTTTGTCCTATTTCTAACTTCTTGGAGCCTAGATTCCAGGACAGGAGAACAGCTCAGTTAAAAATTACTCTCAGTGTTCCACTGGAAGATTGTTTTTCATTTATGCACACTGTAAAAGAGGAATACACAGATTTTTTTACAAGCGGGAATGACATGACCTCTCTCTGTCCACCTGATTAATTAACAAACTATTTCCTTCCTTCTCAGTCCGTTCCACTTTGAAGTTCCTCCTTTTCAGGAGCAGTTATTACACAGTAAAACCATTCAGATGAGAAATTCAGGTAAAATGCAAATCCTGCAACAAAACACTGTACTTAAAACAAAATAAACAACAAAATGGGTATAAATAAATACTGTATCATTAATAGCTGTGGAGATCTAAATGTCCACTACAAGGGTCAGAGGTTCACTGTGTACTTTCAATAGATTATGTGGTTTTAGAGACAGAAATGTAAGTCTCCAGGCTTAATGCAAGAAATTGGCTTTTTCCTGTACAATAGATGACATCTGCCTTCACTTAAAACTCCAGCAAGTGCTAGCATAAGACTTTCAGGTTTAATTGTCTGTTACCACAAGTAGTACAAATCATAGTAGGAAGTCCATTAACGGACTTGCAACAAACGCAAAAATTGCTACCAAGACAAAATTATGAGGCTGTTTTAAATAACAGCACTCCTTCCTTCTGCATGACTTAGATTTTCTCCTCCTACAAAAATGCACAGATGCTTTTTTTCATCCTATGATTATACAATTTATCTCCAGTTTCTACAACTTCCACAGAAGTAAAGGTTTGATCCAACACCCACCGATTTCAGAGGAAGAGGCAAGTCAGACCATAAAGACAGGAAAATAGCCAGGATGTAAAAGGTCTGTTCTCACCAATTTAGTGTCTGGCTTTTGCAGTTTTTAATGACACCGAGAAGAGCCAAGAACAAAACCTCTCTCAGCTGGAGGCTTGGCAGGTGTTATAAGCAAAGAGGATGGGTATGTGTAGTCTTCATTCTCTGTGTACTTATTATCATGAAATCCATTCACACACTTCAGCCTATTTATCTCTTGCAACAGAACTTGAAATTTTTTTTTAAAAGGAAAAAAAAACTTTAGCAAATATCTTCATTCTATCTTCTGTTACCTACAAAAGTTTCTGTTTTATTGCTATACACACTCTGTACAACAATATAAGTTTGCGTATTTGCAAAAGTTTCTCACCCACAGATGTGTAGACAAACACCAATTTCTGAGCAGAAAACCATCTACAGATAACTCATTTACCTGATCTCTGTGGCCACAGCCAAAATGTGATAAATGTAGGTTCTAGGAACTTTATTTTAAGCAAACCTGTCATTATTAGGTCGATTTCAAAGAGGAAAGCAGCCAACAGGTCAAAACAAACAAAATAATATCTTTATTGGCTTTTTAATTGTTTTTGGAGAGCTCCTGAATAACATACTTTATAAGAGACAGCTACCAGTTGTTGTCTGTTTCACTGAAATTAAAAGCCAATTTCAAGGGTAGCAACAATTCTATCCAGCAAATAAATTATCACAATAATTTACCATCACAAGTTGTTTCCATTTTTATACTTCATTCTCCTTGAGCAATAAGAAAGCACTGATTTTAATTTCTTGTGCGTTAAGAAAATTCTGCCTTAAAGCCTACATTGACGTGGAATGGGAAAGAAGACATACTTATTTCCAAATCAACATCATTATGGATGGCACTGTAACAATCAGCAACTGCCATACACTTCATACCACTGTGTAAAACCAAACTTCCCTACACATCTATTATGATCTATGACTATAAAATCACCCGGCATAACAACCTAAGAAACCCATAGTCCACACACACTTGTGCTGTGTATGTGAAGAGCCAGAGCTGAGGGAAAAGCTGAAGACAACCCAGTACCACAGAGCTTTTTGGATGAGATTGACAAGTCTCCTCTCCCACTGCATGGGGTCCCAGAATGGGTTCTGTCCACCCATGGCCACTCACCCCTGCCATCAGTGATCACCTTGGACAACACCAGAGTGTAAGGGCAGGCAAAGCCTGCAGATGCTAATACACGTGGCAACTTGTACCAAAACATAAACAAAACTACCTCAAAATCTGAATAACTACTTAGGAATTTTCTGCTTGTACTGTTTCTTGGGATATTCTAAAAGGACTGGAACTCTCACCAGTCAACAGCCACATATAGCCTTTTATGTCACCCTCCTAGGAGTCATGTTGCATTTTTTCCCCTGTGATGCAAATAGCCATAAATAGATGTGGGAATCCAAAAATACTAAATTCGTTTTGTGGGGTTTGTTTTCTTTCCTTAAAAAGGGACGATGGTTGAAAGAAAGAAAGAAAGAAAGAAAGAAAAATAAATCATAGTGTGCAATACATTTAATTACATTTAGAATTGTCTGGGGAAAAGAAGAGAATGATCTGAACAAATTTAGCATCTGAAACAAAATCGAGAGTTCTACAGAACACCAAAAAAAACCCCGCACAGAAATACTGAACTTTCTCGAGTCAGAGTACAGGATGTGTGTTTACTTTATGTAGAAACCATCACAAAAGACATTATTCTCATGTCTAATTAATAGATATCATAGTTTTTCCCTCCTTCTTGATCAACAGTCACTCAGAAATAAAAGGAATTTGACTAGCTTATAGAATAGATGCTGTTGCCCTGTGCTTGGTCCGAAATGATTTGCTTTTCCTTCACCAAGAAAACATCCCAAAGTCAAATACATCTCACTAAAATGTATTTTTACAGAGACTCCAGAAACTTAATGTTTTTCTCAAGTATTTTGCTTTTCACTAACTATAAAGAAAATCTGAAAATGCTATCAGAAAAACAAGGATTCAGGAAATTTCTAAAAACATCTGTGAAAATGGTAACTTAAATCATGAAAAGAAATATCTTCGGACAAATATTTTATCTGAAAAGTATAAATAAGCATCCTGCCATATTTACTGTTCTCTTGTCATATAATTATAAATTTGAGCAGTGGAAATAAAAAATATAAAGCTTCCTACATCTACTTTGTGAAGAAAGCCCAAGAAAGATTTCCATCTTAAGATTTGCAAGTATTTCTACTGTCCAAGATATTACACTTTGACTTAACAATTAGTGATTCTAGAGAGTGTTTACTAAACAGATGATTTTTATTAATGTAGCACAGGCAAAATACTATTGAACTTTATTGGAGATATGTTAGAAAATAGAATTAATAACATCCACACCCCCAGCTACATTTCAAGCTTTGCTGTCATTTTAGCTGAGAAAATATTTTTATCCAAAATCCTAAGTATACAATTGCTAAAGAATTTGGAAAGTGTATGATAACACGGGTATCACTGAAACTCTGATTCACTGAAATATTGACAATTCATTGGTATTGATCTTGAAGCTTTTGCATAAAAACATAAATTTCTGTTTCTAACAATAAGTCTGTTACAGTTATCAGAAGAGTGAACCATTATACAAATGTCCTAGAAAATATGTCTCCATGCATAAAAATTATCATTAATGAAAGTTTTCAAACAAAATGCAATGTGAAAAGTAAGTGACGCATCATTGCTGTTACAAGTAAAATTACTATATTATCATACTGTCCTTTCTCTTACAACTTGAGCTCACATCCAGAAAAAAAATGTTGAGAATTTTTTCATGCCAATGTTTTTAAGTAGGATTAAATACTGTACATTTCACTTTCCTGTTTCTTGTTTAAGGAGCAAAAATGACTGCTTTAAAAGCAGAAGCATTCAATCCAAGTAGAAGATACGTGCTTCATGTTCTTCAAACAAAGGTCTTAGTGGGAATAAATGAAAAAGTTTAATCACTTTGCTCAGTTAATCCTGTACATTTATGAAATATTTCTGGACAGGAACTTTGAAAATGATCCTTCTAATGTTTGTATGAAACCAAGGTGATCTAAACAAAGAGGCCTTTTTTCTCTGTAGGTGTCTTTTTTTCACTGAAAACAGGCCTTCCAGTTCGAGACCTGCAGTGTGAAGGAAAATATGCTGCTCTTGCTAAAGGCTTATATGATGTTTTGTTTTAAGACTTAATTCCTCTGAGCTGTCAAAACACAACTTCTCAGCAGCTCAAACTTTCAACCAAAAAGAAAGAGAACATTCACAAACACCTTGGGGCTCACAAGGGGAGACCTGGCTTGCACAGAGCTGGCCTTCCATTCTCTGCAAAGGAGGGACAGGGAAGATGAAGGTCCCCAGTACTGACGGCCACACCTAAAATGTATGTGCACACACAATCCCTGGCACCCTGCCATGCAGGTTGTCTCCTTCAGCTGGTGTCTGTGGGACCATACAGCTGTGCAATTACCACCTCACCAGCATGTTGGGCTAAGTCACATTTCTACTCTTGGCTCCACTCCCACAACTCAAACGGCTGATGCAACAACAGGAAAAACAGCACCATATTGAGTTATAAATTGTTTTCAGCAGACAGCACAGCATTCCAGGTCCCAACTACAAAGTACTAAGTTGAGTGAATTACATGAGAGGTTTCTTCTCCTACACGTCTAAGAACATAAAAATGACTCTACCCAAGCTACACCATAGCAGTTCCCCTTTTGCCCTGCTCCGGCCCATTTGTGTTTGTAAAAACTATCTCTTACAATCAGATCTAGATAACCACTGCTAATGACTCACTGAAGTACATTAGTAATCTGGGATTTATGCCATCTTTTTCTCAGTCAAGACTGATTAAAGAGATTTGGCAATACTGCAAACATAATTCAGCATCTCTGGCACTGTTTAGAAAACTGTGATCACAGCTTCACATGTATTAAGACAGGTGGTCATCTGCAGAATTTCAGGCTGATGCACGCAAAGAACATATATTCAACCAGCCATTTGAACTGTGGGTGAAAAAGATGGGTGGGAAATAAGATCCAAAAGAGTATGATTAAGCAAATACCCTGTTCTAGAGAGGAAAAAACTCCAGCATTAAAAATAGGCATGATGCAATGCCATCTCAAGTATTGCATACACATTTCATAAAATCAAAGCATTTTTACATTAACAAATTAAAAACCAAGACTTCTATAAAAATATAGACAACTGATTTTGATATAGCACACCTAAAACCAATAATTATTTAAATGTGTTATCAAATTGCAACTATGTTTCTCCCCCATGCCTCCTCTTTCAACTTAGCTTGAAATCAGTGTGTTCCAACGATAGGAGCAAACACATGTTGCTTCAAGCATTCTTCTGCACAAAGAAAGGGAATCGGAGTATAAAGATAATTAAGAGCATAAAATTAAAAGCTGTGGTATCAGCAAAGCCAAGGTGCAGACGGCAGCAGATTTTCTGTGACTCTTTACAAGAGAACTTGTCTTCTCTTCCATCTGAAAGCCAACATCTAGTGCTCTGAATATGGAAGTACAGAGTAAAGCCCGGAGGTCAGACTGCTGTCAGCAAGAGATTTCAGATTCAAAAAGGTGGAAGACAAAAACTCCAGCTCCAACAGGTAGGGACCACTACTGCTGCATTGGGCTATGCCTTCCTTTGGTGGACTTTAACTCAGTTGTTCACCAATCCTCTCCAGAGGAAAAATAGGCCAGTCAACCTGACAGTGCAAACAAACGACACTGTCACATTTCCAAAGCCTTCCAATGTGTTGTGTGTGTCCCTCTCATCACCCACCACCACATTTTCAACTAAAAATCATCTTCATGGGGACATCACAGGCCTGCTGCTCCAGCTTCTTGCCCCTCCTGTTCTCCAGAGAGACCACCTCTCCCCTCCTACTCATCTTACCAACTTTACTCACTGCATCTGTCATTTTGAGGATTTCCACACTGGCCATTACTGCCAGGAACACCTCTCTGGAGCCTAAACTCTGCCTTCATTTCCAGCCTTGCTGACACCAAATACTGAGTGCTGCAGAGGAATTCAGTATCTGGTAAATACAATGTCATGTGCACTCATCAGTACCAAAATATCATTTTTAAATGTGAATGTGACAGAAGAGAAGGCCTCTGGGAAAGGGCTTTTTTGAGCATTTGAAGCACACTGAGCCAAAATATTAGGTCTGAACAGCATATGGCAGAGTTTCTTCATGTAAAAATCAGAGGGAAAAGAGCAGGATATATGCCTGAAAGGCAACATGGAAAATGGCTTTAGCTGGGCTGCCAAAAAAAGAGAAGGGTTATCAACCATGCTGGTATTTTGGAAAATATAAGCACATGCTATATACACATACAGGAGCAGTCACCTTTTCTCAGAAATCATCACTAAACCTCAGTTAAAAAGATTCAAATGAATGCCCAAAAAGATGTAAAAAACAACAAAATCATCTAACCATAAATAGGCAACATGTAGCTTTATCTTCATTTTCAACCTTCAGCCACCTCCCCATTACTTTACTCTCAGAGCCTGCTGTCAGCCCTGTGCAATGTGTCATTTAGGAGAAAACCAGGTCTACATCCAGGTTATTTCCAACCACACGTACCACAGCAGGAAAACACCAATATATATCATCTCATTCCTGCCTGC
Source organism: Calyptomena viridis (assembly GCA_013390005.1). Classification (NCBI taxonomy): domain Eukaryota; kingdom Metazoa; phylum Chordata; class Aves; order Passeriformes; family Eurylaimidae; genus Calyptomena; species Calyptomena viridis. The sequence goes on from WEIV01000121.1 coordinate 88,522, forward strand.
AAATAACCTCAAATGCAAGACCCTCTTATAAAGTACCTCCACTAAATAAAGGTAACAAAAAAAATCTTTTCTCTACCGTTACTCACCTGCACAATGCATTTAAACACTATTAACCAAACCCTTCCTCCATACCCCCCCCAGTTTGCCCTGTAAAAGGGTGCAACAACTGTTCAAAAGCAAACAGGGAGGCAGGTGACAGGATGAGAAAGGATGCTGACTTCCATTTGACAGCCTGGGAAGGCTTACACTTTGGGAAGGTCAGGAGCAGCATTCCTGAGACAGAGGCAGCTCCCCTGGTTAGAGCCACCTCTCATGCTGCCTACCTTGGAGGAGGATAGAGTTGTTTCTTACTCGTAGGATGTTACTTCATTTTAGTAATGCATCAAAGTTTCATCTTCAACACACAGCAGCTACAAGAGTCTCACCTTGAAAAATATCCTAACTGAGCATCCTCTCATAAATAAAAAGCTGTTCATTTGGACCAAGTGAGAAGAAATTGGTATGTATTTGCAGCTGATGGAAACATGAAAGATGAGATCACGAATGTGGATTTACCAGCGATATGATAACAAGCCATTTCCTTGGTGTCAATGCCTTGTTGAAGACACAAGTCAGTTGAACAACCATAGTTTAAGTCATCTTTCTTCCTCTCTGAAAATTAATTACATTTGCGTATTTCTTTCTACCCACAGGGTAAGTTTTTATATTAGTAATCATTGTCACTAAAATCAAAGCAATTGAAAGTATTTTAGGGTAACCATGTAAAGTGAAACACTATTTCTATATGCACTAGCTACAATTAATCGTTTTCTTTGATCTAGATCTCTATAGTGGTCAACATGGGAACTTCATGCTTCACTTCAAGGTTTTATTTCTTCCTTTTATGCTTCAGGACATTGATTCTGAAAATAGAGCAAATTCTTACCACTTAAAAATGCTACACAGCCTCTTACCGAACCTTCAAATTCACACAGTGCCTTGAAGGTCCTCCTTTCAAGCATTAGTTCAGTATTTTGAAAATTCATTGTGCAGAGGGTTGCTTCTCCTTTCATTTTCTTTCTGAGAAATGCAAATCCCCCAGCTTCTAAAGTTCTGGGTGCTTTCACTTTCTGACTGCTAATTCTGTTAATCTGGTAATAGCAAAGTTCCCTCTGAGTTCATAGTTCCCCTTCCCACTTTTTCTTCTTTTTTGGAGGGTTGTTTTGGTGCCTTTTTTTTTATTTTTCAAGTCTTGCTTCTTACAGTTCTCTAAGTTATGCTCTGGTGAGGGTCTTCTGTTATGTCCTTCCCACCAACTACCTCACAAAAATGACAGAAAAATTATATTTTCCCTACCTCGTCCAGAAATTATTGTCAAGGTCTTTTAAAGGTTCTTTGTCTAGAACTCATACATATGGCTTTTGGTAATGCTGTCAAACTTCCACAGACAGCCCATGCTGCTCAGCTTGTGCTCTACAGGTACCTTTTCTGGTCAGGTGTATCTCTTGCCACCTTCATGGCTTCACTGTTTCAAACACTCTAAATCCTACTCCTATCCTAAGAATTAACGTGGTACTTTCCCTGGATTAACTCTGAGGTAAGGGAAACCAGAGGGAAAAAGTGCTTTTGCCCCTTCAGGGCAAAAGGAGAGAAACAGTACAAGGAGGCAACATAAGAGAAGCACAGAAATAACAACACTCCTATTCCAGGTCTGTGTGAGATATGTCATTTACATAAGAAGACTCTAGGAGTTTTCGCTGCTCTGAGAGAGGAAACCTCACTAGAAAAGCATTGATCGTCACAATCCAGTCCCCACATACCTGCTTTCTACTAGGACTTGAAAGCAGTATTTTTAGAGTAGCTATCAAAGTCTCCCTATGCTTAGCAGCTGATGTAATTGCTGAGATGCTTCCACATATCAGAGCAGAACCTTACATACACTTTACCAGCATCTTTTCTTCCAGGCAATATTATCCTACCAAGAAGTAACAGGCTTTGCACAGTCACTGAAAAGCAGCACAATACATGTACCAAGAGCCAGCAGTGACCCTGTGATGACTTCTAAAGGCTTTATTTGCATCTCATCAGTCCATATGGTCATTTTACTTATGAGATTTTAATACAATTGTTCAGTTCACATCCAAGCCTGCAGGGTGCTGAAGATCCCAGTATCTGACAGCACCTGGACACATCTGCTGTAACTGTAACCATGCTATACAATAGAACTGCTAAATATTTTATGTAGGCGTGTTCTTTCACTATATTAATGAGACTTAGTTTGAAATGTTCTCAAAATTGAATAATGTACACACATTCAAAACTCTCACTACAAGTTCACTCACTATAGGAGTTTTCACATAAATTTCTCAACCAACTGCATTTTGCCATGCTCTCTTTTTATACAGTATGCAACCTTCTAGTCATAAAAGATTGCTTGCTTCCAGCTTGAAAGCCTCTTGGGAACACAGAACTCTGACCTGCCATTAATATATTAAGTACAGAACATTTCAGAAATCATGATGTGGAAATCGCAAACAAAGATAGAAAGCTACATGAGAACCTGACGCAGAATTAACAAGGCTTGTTCATATCCATCTCTAGCTTGAGTGATGCAGTTAACCCACAGCTCATACTGGATACCTGTGTCTGCAGCACTGCTAGCACAGCCACTAGTATTTCTAGCAGAAATATAGTTGTTACTGATATTTCTTAAAGAGGGTAATTTCATTAAAATATAAATTGGGTCAAACTAACAGGAAAAAAAGAACACCTATTCTTGGGTGATCTGTTCTTGCCAAAAGAAACATTTTGTAGAAAAGGTTCAATCAAAGCATATGTAGTTTTCTCAAGTCTTATAAACTTTGTAAGACGAAGTCTATTACTTGAATAAAAAACCTCTAAATAATGCTGACAACTTACATGGCAGCACCCATACATTTTGGATTATTGCTCGACAAATGCTTCTTTTGCAGTTGTTTGAGAAAAGATACATTGCCTGGGAAGAGAGTTTTGCTATACATCAAAGCAAAGACGCACTTCAATATTTCCATTATTCTTACCATAAGGGGAAGAGAAGGAAAGTCTCTGTTTACATTGAAAGCAGCTCCTTGCTACACAAGGTTTCCCCTATTTTCTAATGGGCAAACCATTTAAATGCTATTACTAGACCTGCATTATTTTAAAAACCTCTTGTATGCCACTGCATGTCAAACATTATGCTGCCATGTCACTGAACAATAGCTGAGATACACAGGCTCCTATGAAGTGAATGAACAGTTTGTAAAACACTTCCTAATGCTTCAGCAAAAGAGGAGCAATCAGAAAGTGGGACTGGTAGCATCTCTACCTGTAACTACGCTTGCTCAACTCCACTCCTTAAAAAACTACTGTTTTCATTTGCTTATGTTTTCCCAAAGTGTTTGCCCAGAAATTTTTCGGGCTGAGTGTTTGCCTCAGACTGATTTTTAAAGAATAATCCCCAGTTTCAGCTAAAAGAGTTTAGCCACTACCAAGGTCAAAAGAAAAAACGTTTTGCATAAATTAAACAAACAAAAAAACCAACTGTCAATCTTTCCTTTCTGTTCTAATCCTTTAAAAAGTCTCAGTAAACACAGATTCAGTAGAGGCTGACCCACAGACACCAAAAGAATGAGTACTCTTCATTTCCACAGGTGACCTAACTGCAATGCACTGCCCTAGAGGGACCCCAAGGGGTTCAGAAGACAGTTGTTCTTAATAATCATTCATCAGTTTGGCTGAACACTGAATTGGGCCGACAGAACCTGTATCTCTACAATAAGCATTCAGGAATAAGAAAGAAATACCGAATTCAAAAACATGGGGGAAAATGGCCAAACCAAAGGAACAGGAGAAGTAATAGATTTGAAGAGCAAAACCAGCAAAGTTGTCCAAAGACCAGGACTGAGGTCTAGAGGTAGAGATAAGTCAAAAATAACTTGGTTAGGAGGAGTTGTTGCAGTAAAGAGCTGGGGCTTTGCTAACTTAGGGCAGACCAAAGTAGCAGAAGGAGGAAAACCAAGGGGAGCAGCCTAAACCGGTGCAAGGAAGAACCAGCTTTGGGAATGGGAGAAATATTGGACACAGACTTCAAGGGAGAATCAGCCAGCTTCTGCAGAAAGAATAAAGTACCAACTAGCTTAGGTGTTCAACTCAAGACACACATGATTCAACTTTGAAAGTATACGGTCTTTTACATAATATATGCAGAAATAACTGGGAACACTTAGCAGTTCTGTAAAAGTGAAATCAGATCTTAAATCAGGTACCCAAAAACTAAGAAATACTGTACTGACCAACAGCAAAAGGAAAATTTTCAAAGACTTGCTTTGCATCACACTGAAACTCTGGGAAGTGATAAGATTATGTCACAGGCCTCTGGAAGAATGCAGTTGTCAATTAAAAAACAACTGTGTCCTCCTCTTCCTTTAATCCCCTGCTTTGATTGTTGTAAAACTTCCAATTTCTGCAACAAATAAAGCTGTTACATTCACTGATGTCCTTCACTGAACAGTTGATCCCCAGATTAGGCCCCTCCTGTGCATTAAATACAACAGAGAAAAGTAGATCCTCTAACTGAAGATTTAGCATAATTGGAATCCATGTGGCCAAACTGTGGTTACATGGATTGCTCTTTTAAGACAGCTATTTTGACAGCAGTGTAGGTCATTTGTGACCTACTTAAAACACTGTATTCATGGAGCAGAATTGCTTTCCATTCAGCACAAAACCAACAGTGCCAAACACTTCCCCCATCCCAGGAAAGATGATGGACAACCCACCCACACTTTGGGGGCAAAAGTTATGATCACTAGAAAAACTCAAGTACCATCCATGTTTGTAGAAGTATGTGACTTGGCAGCAGAGCAAGTTCACAAGTCCACAAGGATTTAAGAGTCACAGGACAAAACCTTCCAGATTCCAGCTGTGACACCAACTTTTAAACACATACATATATGCATGACTTTTCTACCAATATTATTATCTACTAGTCTTATATTAACTGTTGCTATATCTGTCTGTGTGATACTGTAAAATTTTGAACTTTAAAAAGTGACCCATAAAAACTGAAAGGGATAAGATACCTATAAATTCTCTTGTGCAGATAATGTCCCTACTCACAAAGCACTTGAGAAATACTCTACATATTTCTGGAGCTGGAAGACTTATCCCAGATTTTACATTTTATATGTAGCATCTTCCACAAGACAATATATGAACAACTTTTTTTTTTTAAACAAATGCTGTAAATATTCAATAAATTCTGACATTTACAGAACTGTTATCAGAATTAAAAATGCACTAATAATTATTGCTTTATGTTAAAAGTATAACAGAAAAACGGCCCAAAGATCTTGGCTAGTAGCTGTGGTGACTGGAGATATCACCACTCTGCTGTTCAAGTTTACAGCCTCCAAAGCAAAATCAATGGACCAGATCAACAGAACACTCTTCAGAAATGTCAAACTAACAGTTTAAATTAAGCTGCTGAACTTTGCACTAAAGTTGTTGAAGCGTAGGGACACATTTCATTTCACCTGCCCTGCTGTGGGAGGCAGTAATTTCCAGCCTGGTGAATGTAAAAAGTAGCTACAGGATCAAAAGAATTATTGGTGGCAAGACAAAATGCAGCTGGGTTAGGGGAAAAAATAAAACCTAAAAATCTTTAGAGTGTCTATCAATACCTACTTTATTTTGAGCAACACCAAAAAAAAACCCCCACAAGTTGTTTTTTGAAAGAGCATTATGAAAAATTAGAGGTTTAGCAAACTATGAAAAGCTATACTCTTAACACTGGTCATCACAGAGAAAATGTAGAAAAAGAGCTGGAAAAATGCCAAGGAAGACTCCAAGCAGGTAGTTTTAAAAAGCTATTTAATTCTGAAATCTTATTATAACTCTTAAAGACTGGACAATTCTTGAAAAACTCTTCTAAATCTGAAGCTAAGCTTCAAACTTCCAAGGGTTAAGATCTGAAGCAAACACAAACCAGAATTACAGAAAAGTCCAGTGCTTAACTTTAGCAGTCAACACTGCACTGCACTTTCCCCAACACAACAGGTTTAATGACAGAGAATGAGTAGAAGAATGAATTTTCAGCAAATCTCATACCCTCTGAGCCTCCACTTCCAGCTGAAATTTCCACCTTAGAGACTTGTTCTACTGATGGCAAGGAGAAATTCCAGGCAACAAATTCTTTCTAATCTCATTTCATTTTGCTGGAAGGAAGTTACAGAACACTCCGTGATACAACAGGGTAAAACCAGGTAGAACAGTTTTTCAAGCACAGAGTTCATCTGGACTACTTAGCCTTGTATAAAAGGAGGTAACTGAGCATGTGCAGAGGCATTTGCCAGCACTGATTTTAGTTGCAGAATTCTGTGCATTCTGTGACACTGCAGTAAGGGTACCTTAGCTATAAACAGCCCCAAGGAACTGAGGTGTGCTGTTTCCAAAGCCTTGCAACATCAGGACATATATCCCTCCTATAATTAGTCATCTGGTAGAAAGAATGATTATTTTTCTAAAAGCTCAGATGGAGAGTAAAACATACTATTTTCTTAAACAAGACTAAAATAACTGTGCTTGTGAGAGCAAATGACCTCAACTTCTTCAAGCAGCTTACCTAGCAAAGGGAGTTAGCAGCACACCTTTGTCTGCTGGTTCTCATCTAGAGTGGCACAGCCCGATTCTGTTCTCATCTGCTCAGGTTCAGGATGCATCTGGCTAGGGAAGCCCAGCTCTAAAGCCTGGCCCCTGCTTTTGCATCCTCCCCAGGCACGCCCCAGCTGGAGTTACAAGTTTGGAACACATCCAGTTTTTTTTCTGAAACTCTGAAGGGCTCCACTGGCAAATGCTATGAAACACTGATGAGAAGGACACTAGATGCATTTTTCTATCACTAACCCTCCTCTTCCATACTGTCTTATCCTTCACGCTCTTTTCCTTTCACCTCCCACATCCATATCCATGCTTCTTTTCTCCCATGCTACTCCCTTTCACCTCACTATCTCCTTCACAAAATCCATTCTGTCTGCAACAAACTGTAAGAACACAGCTGTATTTAGAAAGCATCACATCTCACACAACAGGCTTCTCTGTTGGCATACCACAGTAGTAGATGCACAAACAAGATGCAGGCATTCATGAGATATACAAGAACATCAAAGGGCTTATACTTTCATGGGTCAGGTATATATGTAGCAGTTCAGGAATGCCAATGTCTTTTTGAAAATATCCTACTGGTTTCATATAAGGTCTTGGCAATATCTCACTGCTGTGTGTAATGAGTACTTTTAGTGGATACAGACACACATTCACAAACTTCTGTTGCAGAGAAATTCTTGGTTGTGTGTTACAAACTGTACAGAGAGTATTCTCTACCTAAGATCAACATCTCAACTTGCCTGGAGATTAGGGGGAAAACTCCATTACCCTCTTATATTCCACCAACATGGTTTTAGCTAAGTTAGGAGATACCTCAGTACTTCAATTTCCACATTAACTATTTATCACATATTTGGTAATAATACTGTAAATTCAAGAATTTCACACTCAATGCAAGTATAATGGTCCAAAAATAGCCTTCTTGCTGAGTGAATACACTTCATTGCAGCTTTCAAAATGTTGTTTTCAAGAAGTGCTAATGTATTTCTGCAGTACTGGCACCTGCCTCTCCTCAGAGAGACAGAAAAGTGGCTGGATCAATGGGCTGACAGAGCAGAAGCCCAATGTCCACCTGTGTTGGCTGATGCAACATCATTTACCCCAGTTTCCAAAACAGGGAAAATACAGCAGTAACTGCCAGGGAAGTCTGGGGAGTTAGTCTTCCATTATCTCCTGTACACCTCCCTTACCACGTACCACACAAACCACAAAGGCCAGCTATGACTCCACCACTCCCTCACAGTCAAGATGCCTGCGCTTCTCTCAGTCACATCCTCAATTTACAAACGTCCCTGTCATTTTCCTTACTTCACCTGGTGAACTCTTCATTCTCAACCTGCTCTGCCTTGCTTGTTCCTTGGTTTTGCCTCACACGCTGCTGGTGTGACACTTCCCCTACAGTAAGCAAAGCACTACAAAGACTAGAATGTGGGAAGCAAAGGAAGGAGGGTGGCAGGAAGTGGCTGTAAAGTAGGAAAGGGAAATTCCTCCTTATATATGAAAGCCAGAAGAATCAATTTCATCTGTAGTAAAGAGCCTATTGTATTAGGCAAAGCAGCAATAGGTGTGATTTAAACACATTTGAGGCTATGCCTATCTGTCCGACAGATGTGGATGAGGTAGATACACCCTAAAGCTTTCTTCTTCCAAGGTTAACAACATTTCTGCAAAGGATGTCTGTTTGAGATTTAGGTAGATAATCCAACAATGGAGAGGAAATTCAGCTTGTCAGGAAAGAAACAGGAAGGGAAGTGACAAGCAGAAGCAAAGAGCGCATAAGAAAGTGCTCCTGGGCTATGCTGCCTGCATTATTTGATCTCCTCTCTCTCTTCAAAGGCAACAGGTAGAGGTTTCAAACTTCATCTCTAAGCAAGGCAAATGCTCCCCACGNAGATTTAGGTAGATAATCCAACAATGGAGAGGAAATTCAGCTTGTCAGGAAAGAAACAGGAAGGGAAGTGACAAGCAGAAGCAAAGAGCGCATAAGAAAGTGCTCCTGGGCTATGCTGCCTGCATTATTTGATCTCCTCTCTCTCTTCAAAGGCAACAGGTAGAGGTTTCAAACTTCATCTCTAAGCAAGGCAAATGCTCCCCACATCTAGGGAAGAAATGGGCAAGTTTTTCCAATGAATTCTTCTACAAAGAGTGTCCAAGAGGTATTCTCATATTCTCATGCACCAGCAATTATGCAATTAAAATGTACTTTGGCAGAGCACATGCCAGGAGCCTGAATTAAATCTTAAGAAGTAAACAAGAACTGAAAGGGGATCCTTGGCCTTCTCATTTTCCTTCCTAATTCTAGTACAATACTACAGAGACTGAGGAACCAGAACATATAGGAAACAGAGTAGCCATTTCTCCTAGCAATTATTTCACTCTGCAGAGAGAATTTCCATTTAATACAGCATTAATGCTACCAGACTGGACTTTAACAGGTCTAAGAGATGGCTGAGGATATCCAACCTTCGATACATCTGAGATCTCAAGACTACCTTAGAAGGGGTATGTCTCAGCTGACAGTGAGACAGATGTAAATAAGTTTCTGCAGAGACTGCAGGCAAGATCACTGTCTTCAGTAACGGCAGCCAAACATCCTCTACAGATCACATGGATCTTTTGCTACACTTCAGCAGGG
>WEIV01000121.1:100705-129153 GCA_013390005.1 Calyptomena viridis
TCGAGTCCAACCTATGACCAAACACCACCATGTCTACTAGACCGTGGCACTAAGCATCACATCCAGGCTTTCCTTAAACACCTCCAGGGACAGTGCCTCCACTACTTCCCCGGACAGTCCATTCCAATATCTAATTACCCCTTCTATGAAGAAATTTTGTAATGTTCAACTTAAAGCTCCCTAGGTACAGCTCAAGACTCTGTCCTCTCGTCCTGTCACTGGTTGCCTGGGAGACCAGCCCCCACCTGGCTACACCCTCTCGACCGAGCCGCCTTTTCTCCAGGCTCCCTCAGCCACTCCTCACTTGTGCTCCAGCTTCGTTGCCCTTTTCTGGACACACTCCAACACCAATATGTCCTCCCTGAATTGCGGGACCCAGAACTGGACACAGTACTCAAGGTATGGTCGGACCAGTGCCAAGTACAGAGGAAGAATCACTTTCCTAGTCCTGCTGGCCACACTGTTTCTGATACATGTCAGCGGGTTTGCTCCACCCATCCTTGCTTACTGTCCACACTTGAAGTTGCTTGATGGCTGTCTCACCCAGCTGCATTTGTTCAAACTACTGTGTATCTAGAGCCTGGGCTCCATTTCTTAACTAATTTCTGTAGCATGCTGCTATCAATGAGGGGTTTAACGTGCTCAAGCAGTGCTAAGTGTAATTTGAAAGAAGGTAGGAGGAGGTCACAGTCCAGCTCTGGCTCATTCTATTATTTTTATATGGTGCACAAAAGCCAAGGAGAAGACAGGTTACTCACAAGCTACCCTTTGGGAGCTCCCACAAGGCACGTAAGGGACTCCTGCATGCAGGAACTACATGAAGTGGGGAATTACTGAGAAGCGCAGACACACTTGTCTAGATGCCTCCAGCCAACTGTGCATGACCAGCAGAGGATCGCTGCCAAGCACCAGCTGAGTCAGTCCCAACACCACTCGAGAGTAAGAATTTTAATTTGCCTGTTGCAGTTCCCTTGTGCTGGAAGCTGCCAGCTCAAGTCCTCAATACAACCTGAATACGGATGGAGAGGCTAGGAGATGTAGCTTGAATTTTTCATTTTTCTTTCCACATGTTATTCATGAAATTCCATGTAAGTACTTTCTGCTTCAAAATCACACTGAACTTACAGAGATGAGGTGTTTTCCATGCCTAGTCAAACACATATGATTGTTAACTTTTTGCTTTGGTCATAGTCTAGCATGACTAGACTATGAACCTTGCCATGATTTTTAACAAGAGACAGAAAATAAACAGCTCCTCTGCAATACCATGAAAACTTAAAGCCATCCTCTCATAAAAATATTAAATATACTTGTCCAGAACAGGCTAGAAAGGAAGGAGACATTGTCACTAGAACCCTTCAACTTTATATAGAGAGCTTAAGAGCATTAAGAAGCAAAAAACATTATAGTTTATTTCCAGCCGATGACATTTTTAATCATCATTAACCAAAATACAGCCTTTTTAAACAGCAAACAACAGTTTGGACAACTCCCCATCAAGGACTCTGGAAGAATGATGTTTATTACTGATGTTCACTTAGCATTAGGGAATCAAAATGGCACTAAAACCCAAGGGACCAGGAGGGCACTTATGTCATACCAGCATTGAAGGAAGACATGGAGAACCACCATGTTATTTGCAAACAGAGCAGTCTGAATTACCCAGGGCAACATACAAAAAAATCAAGCAGAGTAGGAACGGATAGGGTAGAGAGGTTTTTCATTTACCTAATTTTTTGGTAAGATTTTGTTTTCTTAACCAAAGACATCTGTAAGTAACAAATCTCACAAACTAATTGCCAGAGAGGAACTGTATTTGAGTAGTTGTACTTGGAGAGCTGCTCTGGGACCATTACCAAGTTTAAGAATATTTCACATTTTCTTCAATGATACACAAACACATACAAACTCACTGCCAATTATATTTGTGGACAACCCAACAGGTGACACTATGGTTGAACAAAAGAACTGAGCTATCACATAAGAGTTCTGGAAGAGCTGATAAAGCATACTGTTCAAAAATACTATTATTTTTAAATAGCCAGATCTCAGGTTATACATCCAGGAAAAGAACACAAATCAGTCTATGCATTTCATTGATAAATATTAAAAGCACTTTTTTTTTTTCACTTTCAAATGCATTCCAGCAGGAACATGTAAGATACTGACCTCTTTTGTAGAGCCATCCCCTCTTCTTCTTCCGTAAGTGAAAGCTGAAGTAAAATTCTAGTCACAAGATGAACATGCACTTTCAACAGTACTTAGATTTTATGCCCTTTTCAAGAGCCAATGCCTCTCCCTGGCATAAAAACCCTCACAAAAGGTCAGACTAAATGAAAAGTGTCAAACTCCTACTTTAACTGCTAATATAAAGTGGGAAGGGACCTGAATGTCCAGTCTCAGCTGATGAAGTGCTTCATGTAGTTTCTGCCTTTATGTTGAACAATGCAAAATTTTGACATCAATCCCCTCAGCACACTATTTACCCTCATCTTCCTTAGTCTGTCAATGATCCAATGACTTGTAACAGATTTTTTCCCACCAACTATCCTGCTATGTCCATTAGAGGTATGGCTGACAGAATCGAAAGCCTGAAACAAGCAATAGCTAACAAATATTAGACCTGTGAAGCAGAGAGGCTTCAAAACTTCTCCCACCAAAAAAGCATCAAAAATTACTGTCTTAAATTGACTCAGAAAAAGTTTATATTCTTCAGCCTTCATGATAATAAAAGGCAGCACAATTTTACAGCAGCACGGTTTATCATTAGAATTTAGGAATTACAAGTCAACCTCTGTATTTGCTAATTTTTTCCATAACTCCTTTCAAAGTAATTGTAGCAATATTGCACATTTTGGATATCTTGTTTTAAGTCATAGAGATTCACTAGTATCATTTCCTCTGTTACTAAAAATCTTTAGGAGAATTATTCCCTTCCATTTCACTGCCATCATTAGTACTTACAGGCCCAGAAAGAACATGGCACACGAAAGCTTTCATCAGGGTAGACAAACCTCAGCTTGCCAGAAACACACAATTTCAATGCTTATATATCAAAGTACAATATTACTTGAAATATATCGCCTGCTACTGACACAATTAGGCAGCTATCAAAACACTAATCTTCTTGTTTCTTCCCCTTTCACTGTGTAAGGACATTATTCGTGAATCTACTGTAAATCCTGAAAATAAAGCATAGTCCACTTCAAGAAGTTGCTCTCTACGTTTATAAAATTTTCTTCCTATAAACTGTCAACCAAGTCATTGGGTGGTGTTCTACTTACAGAAATTGCTGGTTATTGATTTTCTGAAGATATTTTCAATAAAACCATGTCAGAGACAGAAAATTCAGCACACATGTTTGGAAAAAGAAAAGTGAGAAATAATCTTAAGGTTTCTGGCTACTATTCTGTCAAGTACAGTTTAAGACTGGAATTAAACTGTTGTGTTCTTCAGCTTTAGACAACAAGACACATTTAGAATAAATACACATCTTCCAAATGACCTCATATCAAGTGCTAGGGCAGCATGAGTACTTGTGAAAATCATCATGTCAACAAAGCTGCTACAGTTCTGTATTTCTAAGTTTTCCAACCACAGGCGTAAACAACAGATACTGCTTACCACCTACATTCTGTAGCTCCATTTTTAGATAATTTCAATTTAATGCTCTTCTTATGAGCAGAAGGCGTCAATCTCGTTTGTTCCAGGCTTCCACTGAAAAAATAATATTATTTCAAAAGTCTGCTTTGAAAAAAAGCATCTCACCCAACCTGCTACTCTCCAGAAACTTCAAAGTGAAGAGAGAATACACAACCAATTTCTTATGGCACTCAGGGAATAATGAAAGTCTCTGCAATATAAACGTACACCTTTCAAAAGTGGGGTTTTTTTAAAGACACTTTGTCTTTCCTTTTAGGAGGCATAGTTTAAATAATAAATGTATGGTACTTGTTAAACGCCAACTCCTTTCACTCATTTCAACATGTGTACCTATGGGCTTTCATTAAACACACTCCTCTGCTCATCATTTCATATTAACTTGAAAGAACAGAGCAATGACCTAAAGAATTTTCAGAGTAAATGACTACAGCATATTTCTGCAGTTCTGCAATAAGTGTTTATAGTTCCGTAAACACAAACATGTTTGCAGGATTGGACCATGGAAAGAACATGGTAATTGATGTAAGTGGATGCAACGACACAGACAGGTCCTACCATGGAGCCACAGTCTGAGAGGTCAGCCCTGACAGCACCCAGCACCCTCCGGCTCTGCCACCATGTAAAGCAAATGGGAGAAATGAGAGCAGCAGGGAAGGTTCTTTACAAACCGTATCCTGTACTTACTCAATACGAATTATTACACTTGTGATTCTAAACCCAGCAGAAGCCCTTTGGCACCATGTCAACCATTTGTCCTCAGCAATCCAATTTCACGGATGCAAATAATATTGCATGTTCCATCTTGCAAAATCTACCACTGCATAGAAATATGCATTTTTAGTAAAAGCCAGTAGCGTAGCAAAAGGCATGAGACAAAAATATCAATATAGTTAAATAAAAACATATTGTATTATATTAGTATTGTATTAGGAAAAATGCTGGAATCAAATCTATCGTGCCTAGGGCTTTCCATTACTGAAATAAATTATTTTTCCTACAAGAAACATTAATATGTCTCAAGTAGGACAGTGCTCAAAGTCCCCAGACAATTACATAATTAGTCATTTTTAAACAGAATATTATGTAACACAATACTGGAATTGAACAGTGATAGTCTCTTGAGCAAATCAGTATTTTTATACTTATTATAGGTATTTTTATACTGACCTAGGTAGTGAGTGAACCACTACAAAGTCTTTACACTCATATTCTACTGGATCAAATAATACACCTATTCTGTTAATTATTTAATCCTTATATGTCCAACAGCAAACACTGCATTTAACACTTGATCTCCACTGGATCAAGCCAATTACTAAAAACAACTCTAACTAGCTATCTGCCTATGATCTGTTATCTGTCTGCTTCTTTCCAAAAGGAGTTCCTACAGCACCATTAGGTGAGGCTTAGTGATTATGGCCAGGACAGGAACATGGATCACCTGAGCCATCAAGCCTACAGACCCCTGCAGCAGGGCAGACCATGGAAGAGTCCTTGACTACCAAAACCACATACCATTCCCACTCTTCTAACTAACATTTAAATTCTGCCACGTGGCTTTTTATTTATTTTTACTCCCATTTCTAGGTTTTTTTTTTTTCCCCATGGAGAAGGATTGTGAGTAATACTTTGAAATTAGAGTGCTAAGTTAAGAAAACTCTCACAGACATCAATATACCATTTTAGTGTACATAAAGAGATAATATGGTAACCAGGCTGTGGAAAACACAGGATGTTTACAGCACTTGAACAAATGAACAAGCTTCCATATAATCAACAGAACACGAAAATGTGAAATAAGTGTTGAATTATAATTGCAAAAATAAAGTCCCACACATACAAGGAATACAAACATTCTTTGACTGATCATAGAACAGTTGTTTAAGACAGACAGAATTAAATAATCAACACACACTCATTCACTGAAGTCATCACTTTTACAAATAGTAAGTTTTGCATGCATCTGTTCAGACTAAATGTAAATTGGACATTTGACTAAACAAGTTACCGACTCTCTCCCCTCTCACTATTTCCTAATCTTGCTTCTAATCAGCTTGTCCTAAGTTATTTGAGTTTCCACATATAAGAGTTACACTACCATTTACTTCTTAAATGTTTCTAAAAGGCAGGGAATGAGGTAGAGATATGGAAGGAAAAAAAAAAAATATTCCTCTGGAAAAACAGTTCTTCATCAGAACCCCTTAATATTGACTCCTGTCACAGTTTAAGCACTGTTACCCCCATAAATCCCACCTCCTTACCAGTATAGGATCACCACTCCCACCTATTAGTGCAGATCCATTGGCTAGCAAACCTACTGGAGAGGAAGCAGCTTGCAACACATTTTACAACCCTGGTGAACTCCTCATCTCTGAAAACAGTTCTATCCTGAGGCATCCTCTGAGATACCAGCCTGCTAAGAAAACTCTTCCCCAACACATCAAGTGAACTTCCAGTTCTGTGTCTTCTATTATTTGTAATAGTAAAACATGATCAGAATTTACAGTAAAATAACAAAAGACTTCAAAACAGAATGATAACTTTTGCACCTTATTCTGGATTTCACAGATTTTATTTCAAGTACATGACAAGTACCCATTTTGGCTGGAACTTACAGCTTTAGGCTTGTCTTCTTTTTAACATTTAAACACACATCCAGGTCAATCTATTGGAATACTCAGGAGTAGATACCTTCCATGAAAGCACTGCAGGAAAGGATGCAGCAGCTACAATCTTCTTACTTGAGTGTCTTTTTTGTTTAAAGTGCTGATGAACACCAAATTCCCACGGCTAAGTCTCTTGACGAAGACTTCAGTATCCCTTCTTTCCTCTGAATCTTGCCCTGTTATCCAACTGAAAATTGAAGTCAATACATTAACAGGAAGTATTTTGCAAAAGAAGTACTTCAGAATGCTTGTGCTATCTTGGCACTTTGTAACATCAGAACAAAGATCAGAATAAAGCAGAAGGCTGTGTAAACGAAACTAGTGATGTGGCCAACAAGCCACAGGGTAGTTCTGATGAAAGAGACATTATATTATCTTAAATCTCACATAAAATTAAAACTATGTAATAAGCATACTGTGCATTCTGGAATAAGCATAACAACACAAATGACAGTACAGCACAGTAGGATGGCAAGAAACACATGAAGACAAAGTAGTGCAAATCTGCTTAGATTGGTTTTTCCAAAGATAACTGACAAATTGAAGGAGGAAAATTCAGATTTGGTTGAAGTGGGAGTCACTGCAAATATCAGTGAGGAGAGGGATTACTTAAATACAAGAAGTTTCTAGAAAAACAACAAATAAATCAGTAAAAACTGAAATAATATTCAGGTTGTAAAATCTGCAAGTTTATTCTTGGTAGGTACAAAAAAAACATTTAATGTGAGACCAAAGATGACAGTAAAGGTAATATAAAAGCTGCAGTGCAGTACTTAGAGAAGCTAAATTGCAATTTCTTTCCTAATGCATCAGAAAAACACATTTTTATCTTGGGAGAATTCTTCTGAATTTTGATAGTCAGTCTTGAAGATGGCACTGATGTCTCACAACTCAGCCACATTCAGATATTAGATTGAGGAGGTTTTTTTCACCCCCATTAGTTAACCTTTTAGAATTCAGCAAAATTTGTAAAGAGCTTAACTACATGGTGACAGAGCCTATCCAATACTTAAATAGACTCCACTTCAAATCCTGTTCCTAGTTAAATATCTAAAGTTTAAAAGCTTACTTCTCTGATAAGACATTTTATTTCCTTGCAAAAAAAAATAGCATCTAGGCAAAATCCCTAATTGTTCTAGAATATTGTAAATTATATCTGCATCTAGTGTCTAACTTGGTTTTGGACACTCTTTAAGCTTCACTGTTACAGCAAGTAACAAATTTGGCAGGGCACGATTATTGACATTTACAGAGTTAACAGGAACATCACCCATCAGCTTTAGAATTTGGGACAATTAAATAGAATCGTCCGACAGCCAGGCCTCTTCCCACATGACAGGAGACACTTAGATAGAAACTTCAGTTTCATCAGGCTCCCTTAACAATCCACACAAAAATATAGGCACACCACCTGCATATATGGCTACCGTAGCATCATATAGGTTTTTCAAATATCTAACACACAGCATTTTTCCTGTCTACAGAAGTAACAATTTGTCACTTTATGGATTAATGTGGTTCATACAGGAGAGGCACAAAAAGCTGCCATGACTAATACAGAATGGGAGAAAAATTTCAGGCACTGTTTCAGCTGTGCACTCTTCATTACGTATCACATCAGCTAAAAATAAAGATAAGCCCTGCACTACTCATGCTTAGAAAGTTTTGATACCATCTTTATAGCATCTTAACTATTTTTTAAATATCATGGATCACAGGTGATACATTTCTAGACAAGGAATTCCTATCAAAATATGGGAAATATTACCCAATTATATTTTTGTCAGTATCAGATAGGATAGTTCACTATACAAAAAACCAAACTGTTAGTTATCATGAATCCAAGTACTCCAAGAAAATTAATGGCTCAATATGAATTCCACATAAGATCCTGCTGCAACAGGAAGTCTCACTTCATTTCATTTCAACCTTCTCTATACAGATTCTCTTTCGATAACCTTGCCAACAAAAAACGTCTTGTCAACATTTTACCTTACAATTACCTGATCTACTAGTATTTTTTCAAACCAAAACTTTACTAAAAACAATAGTAAAAATACCCACCTCATTCACCTGTGACATTCTATGCCTAATTCAGTGTAAACATGTGGTTTTCCAACTTTTCATACTCTCTTCTTTATGAGCACAGTAAGAGTTTTTCTACACTTCTACATTTTAAATAGGATTCAGAGGCAAGATCTGTTCAGGCTAATGACACCAGCTTTAATGAATTAAAATGGTTTTCTTCAAAAAAGTGGGAAAAGGACAGAGAGCACCCAGGCCACTAGCACCAGACACACCACACTTACCATTGATCTTTTGCATGCAAAGAATGTCACTTGCAAACTCCTACAGTGTCCTTCCCTCAAGCACTGTCTAGGGCTTTTGTTTTCCTAGTGGAAGAAAAATAAAGGATTAAAAACTCGATTTGTGCAGCTCGTCAAAGAGACATCAAAGTATTTCGTGGAATCACAGAATGGTTCGTGTTGAAAGGGGACCTTGAAGATCCTGTAGTACCAACTTTANCTGAGCGCGGAGCGGAGCTCGGGAGGTGCCGGTGCCTCCCGGCCCGGGCTGGGCGCGAGTCCCGCTGAGACGAGGCCGAGGTTTGTCCGCAGCGCCGGCCAGGCCGCCCCTAAATCATGGAAACGTACAATGTTAAGGGTTGGACGGGACCTTAAACGTCATCTAGGCAGGGACACTGTGCACTAAGACCAGGTTGCTCAGAGCTCCATCCAGGCTGCCCTTGAACGCCGCCAGGGTTGGGGCATCCACAACCATCCTGGGCAACCTGTTCCAGTGCCTCACCACTCTCGCAGCAAAGAATTTTTTCTTAATATCTAACCTAAATTCCCCTCTTTTAGTTTGTACCTATTATTCCTTGTCCTGTCACTACACGGCCTTGTGAAAAGTCCCTCTCTGGCTTCCCTGTTTTCCTCCTTCAGATACTGGAAGGTTGCCATCTCCACNTTCGTGGAATCACAGAATGGTTCGTGTTGAAAGGGGACCTTGAAGATCCTGTAGTACCAACTTTACAAAAGGTTTACTCGGGATTTCGCTTCACGACGACGACCCGCGCTTCGCCGTGGAGCTGTAACTCCGTAAGGCGCTGCACACACGAGGCAAGAGGCTGGAACAGGGCGGCCTGCGGTGCCCCCGGGCAGGGGACACGCTCACCTGCAGCACACAGGGGCTCTCCAGCAGGCACTGCCGCAGGTCCTCCCGCACCCCGCCGCAGGCGCGCCCGTCCTCCTCCTTGTCCTCGTAGTACTTGGGCATGGNATCCAGCCTGGCCTTGAACGCCGCCAGGGTTGGGGCATCCACAACCATCCTGGGCAACCTGTTCCAGCGCCTCACCACTCTCGCAGTAAAGAATTTTTTCTTAATATCTAACCTAAATTCCCCTCTTTTAGTTTGTACCTATTATTCCTTGTCCTGTCACTACACGGCCTTGTGAAAAGTCCCTCTCTGGCTTCCCTGTTTTCCTCCTTCAGATACTGGAAGGTTGCCATCTCCACACAACCTTCTCTTCTCCAGGCTCAACAGCCCCAGTTTTCTCAGCTTGTCTTCGTAGGGAACGTGCTCCAGCCCTCTCTCAACTTCATGGCCTCTGGACTCGCTCCAACAAATGTCATTGTTTATACTTGTGGTCAGTTCTTGCCACTTCAGCGTCGCAGGCGTGGCCTGCATCGCGTGGGTTTATTTGTGGCCCTCATGGTATGCAAAACCAAATGCATCTTTTGAAACTCTTTCTTTAGCGAGATGCTGCCAACCACGTTGGTTAATTCTCGGAGCCAGGGCAACGGTGCGCTGAGCCCCAGAGATGCTGCGAGGCACACGGCCGGAGCCAAGCGCTACAAGTACCTGCGCAGGCTCTTCCACTTCCGACAGATGGACTTCGAGTTTGCGCTTTGGCAGATGCTTTACCTGTTCACGTCACCACAGAGGGTGTACAGGAACTTTCACTACAGAAAACAGACAAAGGACCAGTGGGCAAGAGATGATCCCGCTTTCCTAGTACTCCTCAGTATCTGGCTCTGTGGTAAGTGAAGGAGGACAGACAGCATAAGGGAGAGGGAGGGGAAGTTTAGGCATAAGTATTTGTTTTCCTTCTAATAATATGCAAAAAAAGGGACCCGTCCCTGTGGATGATCTTTTAGTCAAAGTAGAAGAGAAGAAAATGGCCTAACCTTTTGGAAGTTAAGGTTGGAATTAGAAAATGGCATAGGCATAACTAAAACTGTGCAGCCTTGAATTGGTCTCTATTGCAACTCATTTTCTGTTACACTCCAAACTATGCAGTTCCCTGTAACTTTACAGACAGTAATAAAACCCCATACCACACAGCAATGCTTTAGTTAAAAAATACTGAATATTTGGTTTACTCGAACATTACGGATAAAATACTGTTCTTACCATAAAGGCCTGAGTGAGATTCTATATATTGCAGAATTAAGCTGTAAACAAAGTAGCTCATGTAAGTGACTGAACTGCAAATTCATTAAGTATTATCCAAGTTGTCTTATGTTAAATAGCATATTGCTGTTCATAATAGCAGAACTCTTAACTTTGAAGTAAAACTATGTATCACCTCACACCTGGTGTGGGTTAACAAGGAGCTTTTATAAAACAAAGAATGTTCTAATGTAGCATTGTGCAAATTTTTTTAAAAATAGTTTGGGTGGAGCAATAAAATTAAGCTCAAGTACAGATGGTGTTCAATCTGTGAGGGATTATATTATGAATAAGTTGCATTATATCTAGATTTTTGGTGGGAAAAAAATTAGCTGTTTGCCTGAAAATCTGGGGGGGGAAAATAAAAAGGGAACTGGAGATTTCGTAACAGTATATTAAAAAAAAAAAACCCATCAGTTTAAGATCTCGTGCTTTCTTTTCCACAGCTGACTTTAATAACCTTTTTCTGCTTTCAGTGTCTACTGTAGGATTTGGATTTGTGCTGGACATGGGGTTTTTTGAAACAATAAAGCTGCTACTTTGGGTCGTATTCATAGATTGCGTAGGCGTTGGCCTCCTGATTGCAACTTTAATGTGGTAAGTAGTGACTTCTGAATCTGAGTTCAGTATTGCTGTTCAGACATGGAGAGTTCTCTGCTGTTTGTGAGACACACTGGGTTCTCTGTTTGGGGTAAACTTATAAAGCAAGTATTGACTATAGGTTTTGTGCTGTAGTAGTAATTATTTCAAAATGTTGCCAGGAAAAAGAACACATTTCTTTCTTTACTATCTCCTGCAAAAGATTAAAAAAAATCAGAAAGTTTGTATTATAGTGAACATTCCAGCTTTTTTTCCTTTCTTCTTGAGCTGGTTAATAGTCAGCAGTAATGACAAATGAAAAACATGATAAAAAATTAAAAGCTGTTTAATCAGAATAATGAATGAAAATATTAAGCTGTGTAAGCCTGAGGATGATTCTGTTTAAGCCCCTGCTTCTTGCTGAAGATTTTAGCAAGTGCCACTACAAGGCACATCTGCTCTGTCTCACATGTGGCAGCTTTGCTGGTAGTGGCTGCTGGTTCTATCCTCCAGTGTGCAGACTTGCAGAAGTGCAGAGGCAGGAGCAGGTCACTTTGCAGCCCAGGCCTCAGCACCACGGTGTGTCCTGCAACAGTGAGGGAGCCGTGAAGCAACAGGAAGCTGCTGTTTCTGCACTGTGGCAAGGAGAGGGCACCAAAGGAACTTTTTGTTTTACCAAAAGCTTAAAAAAGCAATGACATATAGAAGAGTTCTTAGTGATGGGACTGACATCTTAAAGTGATACTGATTGGAAAAGGGATAAATTCCTTTCAAACAGTGACCTTGGGAACTCCTGCTTGTAATTGCAAAATTGAGGTACGTGCAAGAACTGTAGCTGATAGATCAAAGGCTCACCTGGCCTGTGCTCCTGTCTGAGACAGCAGTACATAAATTGCTTGGGGAAGAGCTTATAGTAATGCTCCCCAACTGCCATCCTTTAGCAATTTGTGCTTCAAGGTGCAGTTTCCTGAGCCAGGAGGGCTTCAGCAGCTGCTGATTTTCCTCTGTCTTTTAGTCACCTTCCTGCAGGCCTCAGTATTAGTCATCTGGCTCCAGTTTGGTTCAAGTTCATTCTTCCAGTGCAGGTTCACCTGTTTTTTCAAAAGCTCTCCCCATCCCTCATGAGTCTAAACCCCTTCTTGCCTCACCTCACCCCTGCGTTCTGCCTCTTTCTGCCTCTGCCCTTGGCACAAAGAGTACGTCAGAGGAAGTGTCCATGAAAACTCTGGTCTCTTATTCCTGGGCATGTATTGACTTCTTGTTCCTCTTCTAAATGGGGTAAATTTTCTGATGTCAACAGAACTTAAGCTGAAGCACAATCCCGAGGCTCATTCCGTAGTCTCTAACACAAGGCAGTGCACATTCCATTTGCACTTCTTTTCAGTAAGAATGGGCTCATGTTAAGAGCACTCTCCAGCCCTCCTCCTGTTCTTGCAGCACATCAGTTTTGTAGAGATGAAATAAGCCATCTCTTTGTGACGTGCTGATCCTGTAGGAGCACTTGCCTGAAGTCATCTCCCTGTGCACAGAGAGAAGTAGCTGCATTGATAAATTGTAGCACTGATCTCTTTAAAGAAGCCTTTTGTTTCTGTATTACCAGCTGTGTATTCCAGCTGCCTGTTGCATGCAGGGGATGCCGTGATAGTTCTAACAAAAACATTTTAACAATTGTCTGGTCTGCATGATTCTTGCATGTTTTTTCTCGCAGATAGTAGAAGTTTTGGGGTGAAGAGTTGGGCTCACATATGACTATGTCAAACCTGTTTTGTCAGTCAGCTTTACAGATTCACATTATCAACAGTCTCAAATATCTTTTTCTGTAGGTTCATTTCTAATAAGTACTTGGTAAAGCAGCAGAACAGAGACTATGATGTGGAGTGGGGATATGCCTTTGATGTGCATCTGAATGCTTTCTACCCACTACTAGTCATTTTGCATTTTATCCAGCTGTTCTTCATCAACTGTAAGTAGAATACTTTGAGCTCTTCAAAATGGTGCTCTGTCAAAACAGCTGAAAGCAGTTATCTCTTGCAGATGTCATCATATCTGATTCTGTCATTGGGTATTTTGTTGGGAATACATTATGGTTGATTGCCATTGGCTATTACATCTATGTGACATTCCTCGGATACAGTGGTGAGTAACATCAATTCCATTTGTATCTGTTTGACTAAAAACAAGAGCATGTTTTCAGTCCATTAATTTGATTTTAGTCTATTAATTTGTAAAGCAGAGACTGAGCTGGATGTTGAAGCAATTCTCTGTGGTAAAAAGTTTGATAGAAATTTACCAATCCATATTTCCAGCTGAGTGGACATCTTAACCAAAGAAGTTATATTCTCCACATTACCAACTTCCCTTCTTATATTAGACCTGTAGCACCACAACTTGGGTTTTCTTGTTTCTCTGTAAATCCACTTCAAGATGTTTGCATTAAATAAAAATTCTTTAATGAGTTTAAGTCCATAGTTTTAAGTAAAAGTTTCCCAAGGCATTATGTGATAACAGTAGGACTAGAAGGGCAGAGTCTGAAGGAGGCCAGCAGAGCAGAACTATTTTTTCTTGCTGTTTTGCCCCCAGGCCACTCTACAAGAAGCACCTTTTTTAAAGAGCACTACTTTATACTTGCTTCTTTGTTGCTTCTGTTTCAGCATTGCCCTTTTTGAAGAACACAGCTATTCTTTTGTATCCCTTTGCACTTCTCATCATGCTCTATTTGATCTCACTAGCATGTGGATGGAACTTCACCAAGATGCTTTGCTCCTTTTATAAATACAGAGTGAAATAAAACCAGGACTTCATGTATCTAATGTTTATCTTATTTTTACCTTAACCGTTTTGACAGTAAAGAAAAAAGAAAGAACATTTTGTAAATGGCTGTAAATTTCTCTTTATTGTAGATAATTGTGTAAAAAAGTTTGAAGTGTCCTTTTTTATTAAAATATTTACAACAGTAAACATGTTAGCAATTTTGTTCAAATACTTTCGCAGTACATTCCTAAAAACAAGTTACTTGTACATCTCTGTAGCTTAAATTTAACTGCAACAAGTCTATGTAGCATAACTCTTACTGCAGATATTTTGCACATACTGGCATAAGCTCTATATTATAAGGGATTTAAGTGACACCAAAAAGCAGTTTTATTGAAGAGTAATATTGGAATACCCAAATATATCTCTGTGTGAAAGTACAGATCTTAATTGTGTTGCGATGGTAGAGCAACAAATGTCTCTACATACAGATCTGTCCTCTCCTTGTGTGAAAGAACTTGAGAACAGATTTATCTTAGTTACTACTTCAAATACACATGGACTACTCTGGCACACAGAAGAAACAGTGATGAAAGGCACAATTAACATGACCCATATCAGGTTTCCAAATATAGCAGCAAGTTTTTAAACCAAATCTTTAGCAGTCCAGTGGGTATTATTACATCCACCATTCTGAGTGGCAGGTCAATGAGCATGGAAAGAAAAATACAAATTTGTTCGGCTGCAAGGGTGGGCAATGCCTGCAGCTGTTAAGTCCACAAGGCAGGAGTATAAACTGACCATCACAAACAATACCTCATGGAGAGTGAAGATGACAGCTTTCCCAGTGGTGTTCAGTATGAAACATGAGCACTAGGATTCCGTTTCCAAAACAACACAAGAGTAAACTGGTTACAGTAAGACTTAATATTTCAATACTAGAATTTGATCTCTAAGGAAAAACTATATTTTATCTTAAAATACCAAATATGCTGGCAGTGCATCTTACAGTACTATGTGTTTCAGCCACTGTTAAGGCTTGAAGAGAATTGTGTTTTCCTCTCAGCAGATGCTGAGCAACATTCCCCTTTAAACAAGGAAAGCACTGAACTGCTGATCCATGGAAGGCAAAGGATTCCAGTCAGGACCTGCTCCCTTCCCTGGCAAACAGCACAAATTCCCGTCCTGCAGGCAGCTGCAGCCTAACTGTACACCTTTTTCCTAACAGGAATCCTATCACCAGTTTAACAGTAGTAATTCATATTTAGTGCCCTGTGGTGCTTTACCATTGAAGGACTCTGGGCCTATGTACCTTCCCTTTAGAGATAACAAAGTTTGCTCCCTTGAAAAGAAGGCTTCATCATTCTTAAAATTAAGCTACTTTAACTTGCAGCAGCTCACTGTTTACAGCAAAAATTAGCAAAACCCTTCAGAGACCACTAAGGTCAAAAGTGACACTCAAGGACCAGTTCACCAGGTCTCTATGGGGTGTGTGTTTTACGTCAGCACTCAGTGTTAGCCTGAAAACACCAGTTGTTTAATAGCTTTTCAGCATTATGCTGGTGATTGTAAAGATGATTTAAAAATACTAGTCTTTTTTTTACCCTTTCTAACTACACTTACTTTACATCCTTCCTAGTAAGAACAAATACAGAACCTTGGGTTAATGTATTTCAGGGGAGCAAGGTTTGAAAAGATTTCATTGTTATTTTGCCCCACAAGACTAAAATAACACTTTCAAAGTTGGAGGCAAACCACAAATTACTACAATACTTCATCTGGAGCAAGTATTTCCAACAAATTACAGAGATTACTGGAATTAAAATATATTTGAAAAAAAAATTAAGGGAAATGTTATACAGTTGTTCAGTTTTTCCAAAGACTAATCACACTCCGGCCCATTCAAGGCATTGTGTATCACATGGGCAAAGTATAAATTGCTTTGCTCTAAACTTACTCAAGGTAACTGCTTTTGAAACAGCTAGACAAGTAGCAATTAAGACAGAAGAGTCCAGTTTTCTCTTGGTCCATGAAGCGTATGTTTATCTTTGAATTTTTCTAAGCCATCCTTAAGTAGAGAAAAAACAAATATATCTATAGAAGTTTTTTCCATCAATGCAAATACATGGTTGAGATGCCTCCAAAAGCTCAAAGCCTTACACAGCGCTTTAGAAACACTCTTCAAGAAAATAAAAAGTGCTAATTTGGGATCACATCCTGTTCACATTATTTACAAACTTTTCAGTAGGATTACCCACTGAAAGAGCAAACCAACATTATACTGACAGTCTTGTATTTCCTTGGTCCCAAGCAATCCTCATCAGCTCAGAAAAGCCAGTGCTCATATCAGTGAGTCTGGTATCCAGTATAAGAAGTTAAGAATAATTTGCCCAGATAGTGAAGGTTTCTGTCAATGCCTTTGGTTTCACAAAAGTCCACTTTTCTGAAGCTTTAACAGCATCAGAAGGAGCTAGCAGGATCACAGGATAATGCAATCTATTTTGAAACACTCTCCACTACTGTATGACTAAGATTCGGCAGCCTAGAGGAATTTTTAAGGCCACAACAAAAAAAACTTGAAATTAAATACATGTAGGGAGAAACTCCCTGAAGTAATTTCATAGGTTTCAGATGCTGTTTAAGATCTCTTATGGTAATACTGTCACGACAGACATTTGCAAGAGACACCAGCCCCTCTGGAGTATATCCAGTCACAAACAGTGCCTGAGCTAAAGGCTGGTGAGCCAAACTGCCCAAGCACTTATTTCACCATTTTAGCCTGACTTGAGGATTGGAATTTGAAAGGCAGAAAGCCCTAAATAGCTGTCTGCAGAAATAATTAGGTAGAAAATATTCTCCTTGCTTTTTCTATTTTCAGCAAAATTTCCAAACAAATTTGCAGAACCACCTGATTACACCAGCTCTGAATTTACCTGAATCTAAGAAATGTAATTTGTATTAGTGTGGCACATTTATTTAGAGAGCATATAAGCTCTCTAAATATTTAAAAGCAGCCCAAATTTTCAACTCCTGCTAATATGATGTAATAAAGATGCACCAGTCTTCAGAAAACAAACCCCATTTTACCAAGCAGTAATTTGTTGAATTGGATAAATTTCTTCTCAATGTTTTTGAAAACTAAATATTCTGTTAACCAGAGTTCTGCAATCAGTGTGGTATGGGACCTATGTATTTTAAGTAGATTAGCAAGGAATCATCTTAACTACTGTGAAACATCAGGAACAGCAATGCTTGGGGAAGAAGCATACAGCTTTCTCAAACAAGTGGTACCAGTAAACTTCTGAACTCATGGAAAAAGTCACTGTCAGCGAAACAAATTATATTAAGAAACTGCATTATCTAACGTATTTCTGCAGTCTCAGTTGTAATAAATAGTTCAAATAACTTGCATCATTCATTCATAGATACAGTTGAGAAGGAAACCTAAATATTATCTCAGACCTTTGCTAGCTAATGTGTGATAAAAAGCCATGGCATGTCCATAATTTGAAGGCATGGCATTATACAGGTAATAAACGGGGCTGTAGCACCACAACAGGCCAGTCACACAGGATTCGGACCCTCGTCACCCTAAGTCCATTTATGTGGCCAGTGCTTAGCTTTTGCCCAGTCTCTGTGGGCAACATGAGCTTTCCAAGTAACATTTCATTTACACCACCTGATGTGAGCAGAAAAAGTAAACAAGGCCACCCTAGTAGCTGTCTAACTTGAACTTACACCAATTGGTCTAAACAGGTCTTGCCTCTGTGTACAAACCTTGTCTTCCCTGTGTCCCCACACAACATAGCTAAGTCAAAATTACAACAGTCTGCAACAGGTTTTGTGCATCTGTACCCTGATCACAACATTCTTAGACGTCTTTTCCAACTTAAAACAATTCTATGATTTTATGTTGAGGATAGCAAAGTGGTTTTTTCCCACAGGCAAAACTGGCCAGCTTCTGAGAGTCAGTTCCAGGAAGCTGGTTCAGAGACCAGCTGAGAATTCCCAACCAGGGCAGATGCCTCCCTCCAGTGTCAATCAGGCACTTCTTTCCTATCAAAGGGAAGAATTCCTGCCTCTCTTTTTCATGACCATTTCTTCCTAACTGAAATCTTCCCATGCCTGTGTCCTAACACATAAGCACCTGAGCAGAAGGACTACTAAGAACAGCAGCAGCATTAGTACTGCAACAATTCCACTCTGGATGGAATCCAAACCACGTTCTGTTCCTGACCGAGTTTCTGATTCATTTAAGATCACTGTTGTTTCCCTTGAAATGAAAAGGCAGGGTACTAACTTGAGGCCAAATTCAGTTCCCAGTAAAAATTATTAATAATTAGTGCGAGTTACTACACTAATCAATAAAGAAGTCAAAACTAAAACCTTGTTCTTGAACAATGGAAGAAAATAAAAATAAACTAACTGTTCATTGTAATGTATCCAAAACAAACATTGCAATAACAGAACTTCTTAAAAGGAGACTTCCATAGATCAAATGTATCTAACTACTATTCATTCTTTTGATGAAAGGTAACATCTGTCGCTCCAAAACAAAGCTGGAGAATGATTTTTTTCAATACAGAAAATGAATTTGTTCAGGCTAGGAAATGTTTACAAAGATTTTTAGAAATAACTGTTTGGAATTAAAAAAAATTCTTCTAAAATGCAATGGATTCAATCTAAAATCATTGCAGATTTAGTACAGAATATGAAACAAGACATTTCAACATGCTTTTTATGTGGCTACAAACTGTACATAGTGGAATTTCATAGCCCCAAAGAATAATGCTCTTCAAAACTCTGTTTATGCCTCTGAACATCATTCAGATCCCGTGTACAAAACTACATAATTTAGAAACTTAATCTCGTTTTTTTTTAAACATGGCAGTATATTTGAAATATGGTATTAATTTATGTTTGCATCTCCAAAGAAAAATGTAGAAAGATAACTTAAACTAGAGAATTCATAAAAAAACTATATCAATTTAAAATTTCACTGCATAAAAATATGTACTTTTCAAATTATTTTAATAAATTAAATATCCCTAACATTTTTATTATATATCCCTGACAATCTATAAAAGAGGGTTCTTGTTATAGAAAATAAATGGAACTCCGAAAGTACCCCCTTCATAAAACATATTTAACAATAATTATATTTTTTCTTCGTCTTCAAGGAATGTAACAATATGTACAACTTCTCTATATTACTATACTATCAAAATAGTACAGGTTAATAGTACAGGTTCTGTAACCATAAGATGGTGAAGTCACATTAAAGTGGAGGACAACTTGGGCCTCAGATGAACGTCATCAGTGTGGAGCATCAGTTTCTGGATGGATCAGATAAGAAGGGGTAAATACAATCTTCTCATCTACAGTAGATTTCACAAGAGGTAGAGTTCAAGTGAAAAAGAACGAAATTTGGAATAAGGTGCATGCTCAGTATTTTCAACTTGTGACTTGCTAAGGATGTCAGATTTTACAAGAAAAGTTTCCAAGGATTTTTGCTTTTTCCTCTAAAGCTGATTTCCATGATCAGTTTGTAACCTTTTTAATATGAATCTGAAAGAGAGAATCAGAAAAAATAAGTCATGGTTTAGTGTATTACATTTCTCAGCAATAAGAGGTAGCTATTTTCAGTGTTAGCCAAAATTTTGAGCTTCAAAACACTGACACAATAAAGAAATCTCACTCAATGAAGAAATTTGCTGGCTATATTTTTAAATGTTATACCACCTCTTACCTCATTCAGAATTGCCCAAACGGCTGAATTTTGTATCACTGAAAGCCGGAATGATGAAATAGGGTTTAGGCTGGGGTCAACTGTTCCTTCAGCTACACCGTTTTCAAACTTCCCTGCAAAAGAAGCAGAAGTATATCCTCGATTAAGTCCTGTTCAACAAACTAAAGTACAAAATTTGCATCCAGAAAAACGTTTCTATAGTATCACAATTCACAAGTGAAACCTATTGTCTGGTATCATTCCTGAAACAAAAGACAGCGAGCAATTTTAACATCAGATTCAGCTTTGCAGCAGCCAACAATATGGGGCATATCATCAGAGTACACTGATCTGAACAGAATTACATGTAAGAATAAAAGCTTTGAAACTGTCTAAAGGCATTAGTACTTCAAACTCTCTGAAGATTTTGGCACAGGTATTCATTTAATATCATTGAACTAAACATGAAGCCTTTGGCTTATGTGTTTTCAAGGAGACAAGGGATATCATTCATGCATAACATATTCCTATTTAAAGCATGTTCAATTATATTAGGATGAGTAAGAATGCAGTTTAAAAGCTCGGTTAGACTTTACACCTGAATATATACACAACAATTGTAATTTATTGAGACAAAAAAGTGCTTTCATTTTAACAGGGCTGCCCATCCTATATCCACCAAATAAAGACAATCCATGAGTAAAACTTCCCCTCCCTGACAACATGTACTCAGGCACCTTCCCCAACGGCCATCTGGCTGTGGAAATGCCAGTCTCATCCTATGATGAGACAGCTGATCGTCCGTAGAGTGAGTTCAAATCCAGGCCAAACACACAACTCACACCAAGGCATCTATGCAGTCACAGGCCAGAAGAGGTGATCTTATACAACCTGGAAATGCCTCTACTATAATCTAGGTGATCTATCCTGGCAGAGAAGTTGATGTAGCTTCACTACAACTAAGAGTCAAAACAGATCTCTGTTTAGTACATCAGTCTCAGAAATGAAATAATGGAAACAATATTAAGTAAAGCCTACAAGGTCACATATCCAAAAACGAATGATCAAAAATCAGGTTTAGGTTTGTTTTGGTTTTAATGAAAACGTCTGTAAAAGTTGCAATAGTAACCATACACATTCTTTCCACTGTGACATACCTATCCTGAAGTAACCATCCTCTAAGCGTTTGTCTTTGGTTTCTTTGCTTAATACCAGTTCTTCATTCTAGAACAAAGCATGAGATCATTTGACATATGACTTCGCCTGGGAAAGACAAACGTGTGCATTTTTCTTATATATTCAGCATCCATCTTTTCTAAATAATTATGAACCAGCCTAGAATATATTTATTTATAGCTTTAGATGAGCCAACACCAAAAAAAAGAAAAAGCAGGAGTGTTGCAGAACAGAACAATAATTGGCTTCAAAGGAGAAAAAAAGAAAGTACTTTAAGTGCCCCACATAACTTGCATGGTAACTGCCACGTGAACAGAATACTTAGCAGATACTGGCATACACAGTAGAACAAAAGCAAAGACAGGATTTTGCCTTCTTTTCCTATGGTTGAACAAGAGCTTTATCTCAGGACAAATGAAATTTACAAGTTATTTTTTGATCTCAGACTTTGGGTGGGATGAAAAGCCATCAGACCAGTGCGGGAAGCATTGCAATTATCACTGCCTCACTAAAAAGGGATGGGGATCAATAAGTTTTTCTTATTAAGCACAAAAAATTAAATTGTAAAGTAGAGTTTGAAAACCAGCTTGAAAATTACAGCCATAGCCATGTGATCCAATATTGAAAGACCCATTGTAATAATTTCCTAGGAATTAACTAAAAATGCTTGACAAAACAGGAGCTTAAATCTGTCAGGGGTTTCTTTGGTGGTGGTGGTTTTTTTTTTTAATTCCTACTTTGAAGGGAGGCTGCTGAGAAAGTGGTGGGGATTTTTTGGGGGCAGGGAGGGGTTGGTTTTGTTTTGTTGTTGTTGGTTGGTGGTTTAGGGAAGTTTTTCGTTAGGGGTTGTTTGGGTTTGTTTTTATTTCGTGTGTTGCCGAGTCCCAGACAAATACAATCTGAGGGCACTCTGGTTTCTAGGGGTCGGTTTTTGTTTTTCTCAATTCTGTTTAAGGAGCATCAGTGTTCAAATACCTGAACAGGCTTCTAGTTCTACTGAAGTCCACGGTGGACAAATAAGTCCCTCAGGAGCTGCTGTCCTCATACTGGCAACATTTTCTGCTGACACCAATGGCTTAGGAACAGGCCAGATGCAGAATTTTCTGTTCTCCTTTTCCACAAATTGCATCAATGGCAATAGAAGTTCAGTAGCACTACTTCCTTAAGGGATGCTCCAGTTTGAGGGACATTTCACAGCCAAGTGTAGCCAAAAAAGAGATGCTTGATACACATTTTTGCTCATTATCTTGGGTTTAGATGAAATGAGGGCTGCTGCTGTCTTTGCGGTTGAATGTATTTCCACAGGTTTTGAGAAACAAACCCCACAAATCTTATGATATAATATCCCACATGTCATGTTATACAATTAGAATCCAGCTAACAAAATTCTTTTTAGTGGTGGGGGTAGTCAGAATTTCCTATTTTTGCTCACTCCAAGGAAGGAGATGTGAATTCCTCCACAATTATTTAACTAAATAAATAAAAAGAAGGTTAAAAAAGAAAACATTTGGCATAGGGCAACTTAGGCATAGATTTCAAGATTCCAGGTATATGGGAGAAGATAGAAATACTTTGTCAATTTAATACTAAATAAAATAAACTTGTCCAAAGTAATATCTGAATCCTCTCACAGACTTCTGTGATATAAATGGCTAGCTGTAACATCTAGTTGAAGAAAAAGAACCCATACCATCTGGTATCAAACAAGAATATACATTTGCTAGTGTAATGTTCTGCTGTGATAAAACTCTGACTGATTTATTGGCAAAAAAATCAATAATCAGGAAAAAGGTACACATTCTGTTTAAGAATCTATGTATTTCAGCATCTAGTAAGGTTTGGATGTGTGTCAATTCCTGAACTAAGACTTTTTTACTAAGTCAAAAAGCAGATTGACTTAGGTTTCCCATTTTCCAAAATACAAGGGAGAGGGAAGACCATTTTATTTTTTTGCTTTAAATAGTAGCAGTGAACTGGAAGAAAATTGCTTTGTTCACCTCCAAACTACCAACAGAACTTGTAGCAGACTGTACTTTGAATGAACATCTGGATAGTTACAATAGTCTTCTGAGAACTGATCCAATTAAAAGAAGAAAAACTGAGAGCGTCAGAGCAAAAAGTTCATACAGTTAAAAGAAGTATTTATGTCTCCCTCATCCTGTTAAAAAGTCAGCAAAGTTAACAGATTTTGCTTCTATGCTGTAATGGAGAAAACACAAATCAATACATTCATACCTGGAAAGGCAAAACTTCTACAGTCGTGTTTAGAAGTATGTCTCCTGGATGCTCTGGATTGCCACTGTGAAACAAGTACCTAGACATCAAAGGGGAAAAATACAACATCAGTCAGAATTATCTGTGTTACTATCTTTATGTGTTAATTGTCACACTACAGATGTTAGAAGGATAAACCTAACTTTTATACTGGACCTGCATCAGATAAGATGGTTTCACATACTACTGTAATTGAAAGGGCTAAATTTTTTCACTTTTTAAAAAAGTAATTGCACAATATTTACTGAGAAGGGAGTTTCCATAATCTGATCTTGACAGTTGGCATTATACAAAGCAACCATTGCTGTAGTCAATATTGCCTGGCACACACCGATATCACCTCCAGAAGGAGGAGCCCTGCCTTCCTTCAGCCTCTCCCCACCACACACCACGCTCTCCTTGTGCCCACAGGATGAACTCTGCATATCCATTCTCAGCCAGCTCTGGGAACTTATCCAAGTCAATATTTTGCCAGACCAGTGTTTCCCAAGTCCAACTCTCCACCCTGGTTCATTGCAAAATCTCATTGATGACTGTGCCAGAAATTCCCAACCCATGTCTACGCCCTCAATGTTACCTGAATTCAAACTTCCATTCCAAAGACAATTTGTTAAAAAAAAAACAAAGCACCTATATTAAGAGGAACTTTTTTCTTTTACACCTGTACAAAAGCCCCATAACCCTCATTCAGTCGTGCATTTATTTTTTTTAATGATACAGAATAAATATGTTTAAAACTGTATCTAAACCTATCCTTAAACATCCCTATTAGTATCAATTAGTCAAGTTTTCAAATTCTAGCTGCCCAGTCTCAAAACAACTTTTGCAGTACTGCACATATGTAGATAATGTTGCAAAAGAGACAGTTTAATTCCCTGTTGTTTATATATATATATAACAAACTTCATATTATTTCGAATACATATTATGTAAACAAGTAACAACATTTTCTACCACTAGGTGGTATCAATGCTTGAAAAATTGTTCATTACTTACCATTTTTTCTAGTGGACCAGAGTTTATTCAGATTACTGTCAAAAGCTACCTAGATACTATACCTACTCAGATGCCACTTGTAACAAGCCCATTTTATTTTATGTTTAAATGAATATGTAAATATCTACCAACACATTTCAAACCTTTCTTCAATCAGAACTTGGAGCAAGAACCACCTTCGACATTAAATATGTCACCAGCCAGAGACAAAATTAGTTCAGAAATTAGCACTTGATTAAAATTACAAACATTAGCTCAATTTACAATTTAAGACATAGTTGAAGATGTCAGTTCCAGTTTGTCTTTACCCAATGTGTCTGAAGCCATGTAAACACCTGCCATTAATTCATACTCCCTAGGTACTAGACAAGTAGAAGAAAACAGCTCTTTGACCCTGACTTAGAAATGTCTGTGACCCCAAAATCATAGAAGTACTTTAGGAAAATACAGACACACAAAGAACATTTCTTTTATCAAGGCTCAGAAAAGAAGTAAAACCACACAAGAAAGCCACATTGACTTCTACTGCACTGTTTCAGCAGAACTGCACAGCTGAACTGCAAAACAGAACTGGACTGAGTAAGCTCCAGCATTGTATATGCTTCAAGAAAAATAATTTCCCCATAGTAGTTTAATGTAAAGATTAGTCAATTCTAAAGTATGCGAGCTACCTAAAACATCCACTGCTCCTTCAAGAAAAATCTTGTGGCTTTTTCTAAACATTAATGACACCCAAAATCCTTTCTAGGAAGATGCCTTCATCTCTACAGTAAGCAAAAGAAAACTCTTGGCAAACTTGCCATTCCTTAGTCAGTCAGACATCCTAAGCAGTACGGGGCGTTTTTTCTCTTGAAAACACTGAGAATTCAAGGAGACTCATTTTAAAATGCAAGTGATCAAACATGCAGTCTAAGATGTTCCTATCAAATGCTCCACCCAAACCACAGACATGCTGCTTTTCCTTAGCACTCATTTCTGAGAAGACACACCTAAGAACCCAGGAAGAAACTCCCTGTGATCTCTGATCACTGTGCTCTCAGTGAATGGATGGTACCTGCGGGGGGAGCCAGGCAGGGGAAGCAGTGCTTGTGGGGGGCTGCTTGGTTTGGGGGGAGGGGGCAGGTGTGCTGGGAGAGGGAGTGATAGTTAGTTAGTTAGTTAGTTAGTTAGTTAGTTGGGGTTTCTTTCTTTTTAAAGTCAACCCTGCAAGCCTACAACCACAGCCAACCATTTCTCCTACTGTGCTATCAACTTGGAGACCGAAGTGCAGTTTTCCTCCCCTCACCAATTGTCACTCCATGGGAGCAATGCACTCACAGGTTGGCACAATGCCAAACAATTTACAGTGGTAATTAATCAAACCTGATTTCTAGATTTCTGTGTAATCAAACCTGCTTCTTTTATGTTTTCTATAGCTGTTAATCCATATGCACACGCAAATGTAACATGTGCGTACGTCACATTTTAAATTATGATTTAGAAAGGGGTATTTTTATATCTGGATCTTGCTTCAACACTTGACAGATAACACCTGCTTAAACATTAAAAATTGCACAGATTGAAAACAGAGGTATAAATACACATACACAGTCAATTCGTATCTATGATAAATACTTTGTTTGGAAATAAATTTACAAATTAGAAAATTTAATTTGAAATAAAATTTAATTTACAAACATATTCAACAACCCCTAAAATAAGTGTCATTAACTATTCTTTTGTGAAACTTGCTTTCCTGACAGGGGAGATTCTTTGGAAATGGGTTGAGAGAGTAAAACTCGTTTTGAAACAAATGTCAGTTAAATTTGCCATCCCAAAATCCTTGAATTGGCTTTTAAGGAGCCTGTCCTCACCTCCCCAAACCTTTTGGCTTTGCACTCTATATATGCCAAGACAATTTTTACTAATTCACTGACATGCTAGATATTTAACTGGAGAAGATCATATTACAGGGTTCCCCCTCCCAGGTAAGGGGGAGATTTATGTCCCCTAACCAGTGAACTGATTTATCTGATATCTGGTAAGTAAAACAGACCATTCTAAAAACCACAGAGATATTCATAGCAAAATTGGAGGCTTCATTAAATCACTAATGTAGAGTAACTCCACTGATGGGCATAGGATTACAAGGTTGGGGTTTTTTCCTTTTAATCCCCTGCCCAGTAGAACGATGTCTGGCTCAGTCCTTTTTCTTTCAAGACAAACATAAGTTTACAGTTCAACTGAATGATCTTAATGATCAACTGAATGGTCTTTTTCAATCTAAATGATTCTATGATTCTAAGGTTTTCAGACTATGACAGATATTTCTCACTACAGGTACTGAAAAACTTGGAAGTAGCTTTTCTTTCATCTGCTAAATTATTCTGACACCTGTCCTGGGATTTATATGACGGTCCATGTAAACAGTGAAAACATGGGTTTTTTCCTTCCTAATTAATTATCATTTTTCTTGGGGTGAAGGCACTAAGATTTTCTTGTCTACCTGGTGCTTAAACATAACACCTTCTGAATCATTCCTTCAAATTAAAATTCTGAAAGCCATCATAGTAATAGTAATCCCAAACAAATGCAAATTCACCTAAAGTTTAAAAAAACCTTTACTATTACCTTATGGAATATTACTCCACTGCTTTTTTTAATGACAAAAAGAAATGCAAAGATAGACATGAACATCTTTGATGAAAGTCATCAGAGAAAAGCAACTCTAACTTACTACTGGTAGATGCAATACTAATGTACATGAATCTTAGAGAAGCTTTTCTTCTGGCAGTGTCTTTTTAAAGGAGTCACAGGTCAAAGATAATAATTAGCTACTCTAGATATTCAAGGACAGAGACAAACCTCGTCTCTGCATTATTAAATGTATGAACTAACTTACATACATTCTGCTCATGATCTCACTGGAGTATGAGAGTACAAGGATGCTAAACATTAATAGCTCACGTAGCCTAAAAATTACATAAAATATCAAGAGCACTGAAGGTTTAAAGCAAACAAACAGAAAAAACACCAACCACCAAACAAAATGGAGCAAAGTCAAAGCTGCAAAGAAAACTTCAGTTTTCATATTCAATAACTTGATTAGTTACCCAAGTTGAAGGTTTGACTTGCTGTCAGATCAAGCCAAATAGAGGGGAAAAAAACCCCCAACCAATAAGCTGAAACAAATATTCATACACATCCAAACACACAAAGGGAGGGAAGGGCAGAAGCGTGATTATCATTAATACACTGGCAAAAGTTTAGGTTAGATATTACTTTTAGGCATAGAAACATCTGTCTTTCGTATTTTATCTAAATAAATATAAGTGCCTGCTATTTTTTAATATATGGAAGGTTTTCTAATTAAATGTTCTAATTAAAATTAGAAAAGAATACACAATAATTTTATTAGTAAATTACGGCAAATAAAATTACTAATTTTATTAGTAAATTACTAATTTATTAGTAAATTACCCTTTATAAGGGGTAATAATATCTAAAAATTCTTTAAACAGCATAATTCACATCCACTGTCAATATATTTGGGTTTTGTTTTGAAGGAAACAAGTTATCTCTCCTGATGCTAAACACAAATCTTGAAAGAAGCTATTTAAGAATGCAGGCCTTTGTGCTCTGCAAACATCAGGAATCAAATCCTTTTCTTCACATATCCTCCTTATGTCTCTTTTTACCAAAATGATGTATTTTAGTATATCCCGTTTTCAGAAAAGGCAAATAGGTAGGAAGGCAGACAGGAAATGTTTCCTTCCATGTTTGAGCAAATTATCCATAGCAACATGCAGCAAAGCAGTTTTTAATTCTGCACAACATAAATTTCTATAAAAGCAACATTCAGTCAGCAAATTTTTGGCTCTCTACAGATGCCATCATCCACTGCAAGAGTCATTATTCACCAATTCTATCCAGTATTTTTGATCACTGGATGCAAATGTGGTAAAAGAAAACTAATCTACGTCCTTTGTCACTTCCCCAGAATCCTAATTAGGAAACGTTATTCTACTGTCACTGGAATCCAGTACTAACCATGCACTATTTCCTCATGCAAAATACAAACAGAAGATGAATTTCTTTTCCTTCTCTCAAGTTCAATTTATTCTCCTATTCTTTATGCCTCTTACACAGTCTTTTGAAAAAACTGCTTATACTTAAAAAAA
>WEIV01000121.1:133367-153046 GCA_013390005.1 Calyptomena viridis
AAGCCTTGGAATAAATTGCCCAGGAGGGTGATGGAATCATCATTTCTGGAAGTATTCAAGAGGTGTCGGTATGTGGCACTTGGGAATATGGCTTAGGGGTGATTATGGTGGTGTTGGGTTGACAGCCAACAAGATGATCTTGAAGGCCTCTTCCAATCTTGATGATAATATGATTCTGTGAAGCAGTTACATACAAGAAATTATGAGCCTCATATTTGAAAAATATAAAGCAAATTCAGATGTATATANATCTGTGTTTGGAACAGCAGTGTACATATTGAAACAACAAAGTGGATTTCAATAATTATATAACAAACGAAAGGAACAGAAATTCCGTATTTCTTTTCTTTACAATGTAGGCTATTTTGAGTATTTAGATCACAGTCCATCCATTTTTAAAAAAAAAACACCAAAACAACAAACCAAACCCAAACCACACCTTAAACACTGCTGGGCAGTTTGTTTTTGAGGAAAGTCCCTGATCTACTTTCATTCTCAAGGATATGCTACTGGAAAAACTTTATGTATTTTCTCACTGCAAAAGTAAGACCTTAACTTAATATTAAGAGACTTCAATGTTGTGGGTGAAGACCTTTTGCTTGAAAAAAACCTTTAGCTGTCACTAAAACAACAGAAGATTTCAAGTTACACATCTTGGTTCTCCAGGTGTGGTTTAGAACAAGGACCATCTATTTGTCTGTTGGCAGGGATCTGCCAACCAGGTCTTGCATGAAATAGTCACACGTTACTTTCTGCTCAGTGAAGCAAGCTCAGTTCTCACTTTAAGCTATTCAGAGATCTTTGCCAGCCTTATCCCTGATAATATTCTCAGATCTCAAACATTAAATATTTAAAGACTTAATGAAAGCTAATTACTGAACTGCAGAAAACTGAAATTCAGTTCAGCAAACACTTGGTGTGGAAAAACAAACTACAGGAACAAGTTCGTGCTCTGTCACAGTGTAACAGACCTGCCATTCATTCAGTCAGAGCTGTGGTCAATATTTCCATTAAAAAACTTTTTCATCAAGAATTTATTATGGGAACTACTAAGCAGTTACACCTCAAACTGACTTGGCAGATAAAATTTTCTTTAAATTCAAAGAGCTCTTCTATTTCTTTTAAAAACAAAAACAAAAAAAACCAAACAAACAAACAAACAAAAAAAAAACCACCACAACAAAAAAAGAAAAACCTGTTGCATCCTGTCACAAACACAAGATGGCTATCAAAAATGTAATTTTCTACTCTTAATTTCCACCATCAGATGTATTTCCCTACCAGGTAAGTCTTCCTAACGCTTGGTTCATTTCCTCTTTTCTATGTGTCAAGCTGCCAGTCAGGGTTTTATTCCTGACTGCCTCAGCAAGCATCCTTGAAATATCAGGAAATACCATTGCTCCACTAGACCTTCACCGGCAAAAAGCTGCTGCTGCTGCTGAAGTTATGTAGACAAACAAGTCCCCAACAACATGAAATAAAAACAACTGTAGCTCTGATCAGTCACAGACTTTAGAAAGGCAAAATACTGTATTTCTGAGGACACTGTGGAAATAGAAGCTAAAAGTCATGATAAACACGGCTTACAATGATAGGTCAAACAATATTAAATTTAAGTCCGAACATTTTAAGTTGTGAATTTCCTTTGAGGAAGCAACAGAATGCAATATGTTTCCTTTCTCCTAAAACTAAACTGCATTTCTTCAATAAATACAAACAACAATATCAAAAAACGTATAATCCTCTACTGCTAGGACTGCTCTTAACACATCATGTAGACATAAATAACTTGGGCCTAGCTACAGTTTTCAAGGGCACAACAACTAACAATATTTTCCCACCTTTTGCACAGATAATTAGCACTTACTCATTCCTCCAGTTCCCTTCACCATTAAGGCAATATGTATCAAAAAAATCTTTCTTCGGATCTGTGCATGTCATTTTTTAAATAACAGTGATGACCTACGACACTTGCTAGCAATGATTTCCAAAATTGCCACTGGGCATTTGGCTCATCCTAATCCACTCAAGATCAACGTTTCCTGCTTACACTTATTACACTTATTCAGAACATAGATGTTCTTTTATAAATAAACATCACACAAGTTGGACAACGTTTACTTCATAACTTTGAAAAGGAAAATGTGATCAAAAAGCAGTTCATACATCTGAGTTTAAAAAAATCGGTTTTTTTAAACTATTGGCACAGGATAAAAAAAATTTTTTGCTTTTAATCCAAGGAAGTATGGCAGTCATATTCCTCAACACATGCATCTCAGAAGGCTAACCAGGAGTCTTTTAAAGAGTAACAATCAACTGAAAGAGTAGTCTGACATCTCAAACAACAGACTTGAGTTTCGTAGGTCAGACTAGTCTGGAACAACATAGTAACAAGGAAAGTGCTTATCCTCACTGTTGTGCTAAGCCAAGGTGAAGACTTAGCCCTTGATTATGTACCAAGGCACAGAAGTACACTAATTGTATTCAGTTCAGAACTGCAAAAAGGTCTCCTTAACATTCAGTCAAATTGATTCAAAGAAACTTTGTTCTACCAGGCTGGCCTAAAAAGTACACATAAGGTATGCGAAGTAAGGAGAAAAGGAATCCACTAATACAGCAACACTTAAATAGAGATTAAATAAACCGTTTGTAAATCTTAGACTACTATGTTGGTATGACAGTAGCCAGCAAAGCAGCAAATGAGTCTCAATAAAACTAAAGGATGACTAAGCTCTATTATCCTTAATTAATCTGACTAGTAGCTTTAGTGCTGTAACAAACCACAGATATTTGTATTTCAAAGGCACCTCTCCCCTTTTATTTTTTTGTTTTGTTAAATCATAGTGTTTTTTAAATAGGTCAACTTGGAGTCTTAGCACAGTGACTTTTTTTCCAAGCCCTAAAGGTACGTCTGAAAAACATTACCCGTCAGAGTTCCCAGATTTCAGGTCTGGGGACATCGTGATATGCTCCAGCAAGATTCCTCATCTGGACAACCAAGGGAACGAGGCTTCAGGACACAACATAATGTACCACATACCATGCTGTACAATTGCACTGTAATTACAATCAGGCCAACCAAATACAAACAGAACCAAATCGGCTTCTTTTGAATTCTCTTATAAAAAGTGTCAGACAAGCACTGGTTTTGCATTGCATTTATCAAAAAGGATCCAGATGAAATGAAAAAAAAATTAAAAAGCAAGGCAAATTTACTGAGGTATAAGATTTAGAGGGAAGTCAGTAATGATCACAGTTTCAGCTGAACTCCAAATGTCCTACATCATTTCACTTTAGGTTATAATGACAGTCCCAAATTCTACCTTCAAACATTCTTGGCATAAGCAACTTTATATATGAGACCAAAGTCAAGCAGAACCTAACCTTTCTACATTGACTGGCTTGTCAAATTTAAAGAGAATATAATCTCCAGCAACTGGTGTGACAGCCCAGAAAAAATCTTCCCCTACGTAGGTTTTTTCTAGCGTATGCCCCTGGTAGACTTTTAAAGATGTCGAAACCTCTGCAGGTGGATTCACGTGGATTTTATGCAGTAATGGTTTCAGGAAGTCTTTATCCTAATTGAAAGACAGACAAATACCATGTTGGTCAGATAACCTTGTTTATTATGTTCTTTTCCCAAGTGGTTACATTTAAAATAAACCTTTGCCTAAAATGGAAAGCAAATGCATTACTCACTTTGGGTCCATCAGATCTTGTACTGATTAATAAGATAAGCTTGCCGTTAAAGGGAAAAGAAAATAGAAAAAATATCCCCTAGCAAAAATCCACAAAAGCTGAGACTAGCATTTCTTATACTTCATAGTAACAAGTTTATATCAGATTTAATTCCACCCGGGGCAATATACACCATGATTGAAAATGCAAGACAACAAGAAAATGCATGTTTTCTAAATCACCACAAAGTTTTTCATTTAATCAGCCTGGTCTGGAAAGGAAGGGAAATATTGGCTACTAACTGTGAGCTTCTGGATCTTCCCTGCTAGAGAAGAGTGGAGGCCAACATGCTGGAAAAGAGAAGGCCTGAAGCGTATCCGTAGGTTAGACTTCTGTCGATCACAATGTTTCTGAAATGGTGGGGGGAAAAGGGAAGGGTGGGATAAAAAAAACACATTACATTAGTAAAAACCAACACAAGGTAAAACCCTAGGCCTATTTATCCAGTTTTTGTTTTCATTCCAGAAATCTACCAAGACTGCTGTGCAAATATAATACTGTTCAAGGTTCTTGCACAGAACCTGTTTATTTAGTCTTTCAGCGAGGGTGCTACTTGATAAATGAAGGACCAAAATCCAAAGTTTACTCCTCATTTGGAACATTCTCTAAGACTGCTATCCAAGCAGTGACATTCTGCAGAACCTCTACAGAGGTTACACATAAATTTATTCTAGGACTGTTACACACAGAAACTAAACTTTGCTTTGCATCCTATTGCACCCATCTTCAAAATCTGAAGCAGTAAGAGTTATAATGCCTTGGAGAACTGTCTCCTGAAAGTTCTTTTTGAGATAAAAATCTTGGCAGGAAGACAGGCTCTCCCAGAACATGCAAGAACTGCAATATACACTATGCTAGCTTCCACCTCACGAAAACCAGCTCATTCACATTACAAAAACATTTCAGAAGCTTTATAATAAAAACAAACTTACAGCATCCTTCTCAGGGTTACACACTTTCACCCAGAGGATATGGTCCAGTAGCCAATCAATAGGTTTCTCTTTATAAAACATAAATATGAACTCTACAATAAGAGTGATATCTGGAGACTGGAACATTTTACCTGTGGTGACATTAACAATAACTGGAGTTATTTTAGAGATAACACCGTCTTTTGAAATCAGCAAGACACAGATGATGAATTTGTGCCAAGACAACAAACGTTAGCAATGAACAACTTGAAATCTGTGTTATTGAAAGTTCAGTATCTTTTAACTAAATAAAACAACTATTAGAACAAGAACTTGTTGTAATATATCTTGATGCTATCAAAATATTCAATGTATACTACAACACAGTCTCCTTAGGAACAGAAATTGTCAGTTTGCAAAAACAGAGAAAGAAGATTTATGGAATCACATCTATTATTCCCCATGTCATTTGTAAGCTTCAAGCATCTGAGACAAGGAGCTGTTGCAAATGTTATCTGCCCAGTCACACAATTTCAGCTTTTCCAGGTACAAAAAGCAGAGATGGAACATCTACCACTAACTTCAGATCTTTCTGTGCAGGAAATCAAAGGGAAAGAAGGAAGCTACCAGAACATACTCAGAGACAACACAACTCAATAAAAGAGAGACAGCCCACATCAACCAGAGTTTTATTCTTGATGGCCAGCAGGCCATCAAGCAGGACTTCTGGGTCATAGCACAGTGCCATTCTGGGTGGCACTGTGCTAAACAATTCTTGGGAACCCTGCAAACTGTGAAGCTTCAAGGAGACCTTTGCAAAAGAAGGAAACTTACTGTTCATGAAGAAAATCTATTTACCATCAACATGGGCAACCACCTACATGCTTGTAGAACACACTTCTCTGTCAGTACAGGTGTCTGAAGAGAAAGGTGGTCAATACACTGGGCTATTGCATTAAACTGCATGCAGCACTTAAAGGTGCCTTTGTTTGAAGATGATCAGGAGCAACACAGACTGTTAAGTGCTTGTACCAGGGACTGCTAGGCTGCCAAGGGGAGTGCTTAAGTCACCACCCCTGGAGGTATTTAAAAGATGTGTAGATGTGGCACACGGGACATGGTTTAGTGGTGATTTGGCAGTGCTGGGTTAGTGGTTGGACTTGGTGATCTTAG
Source organism: Calyptomena viridis (assembly GCA_013390005.1). Lineage (NCBI taxonomy): Eukaryota > Metazoa > Chordata > Aves > Passeriformes > Eurylaimidae > Calyptomena > Calyptomena viridis. The sequence continues at coordinate 139,190 of WEIV01000121.1, forward strand.
AAGTCTTTTTCCAGTAACTGCATGCCAGCTAATCCCAAAGGCAGTTCCAGATTTGAAGGCAGATTCAGAAAACATCACCAGGTTTGCAGATGTAGTCTGCCACTAATTTGCTACGGTACCATGGAGAAGGCAAGAAAGAAAGACATGGTGCCATAGAGAAGGCAAGAAAGAAAGACATTACATATCAGTGAATCTCTTAGGAAGACACCGGCCGAAGTGATTCAGTTCTGCAGATGGTGTTGATATGTGGGCAGTGCTGGATTAAACAGGGATGGGTTCTTAAGGCATGTGGGCAACAATGGATCAGAGTCCAGCAGAAGCTCTTCTCCTAGCAAGTCTACTGTACGTCCACATTTGGGACTCCTGTGCAACACACTAACACACAGCACTCAGGCATGAGAAATATTTTGGGGGTTTTTTTCCACTTGTGAGGAGGCCTTCATAGGCCTTCTAAATAACAAGTTTCACAAGTGGTAAAGGTTCTAATAGTTTCCCCTACTCTTAGGAAAAACAGCTGGAGTAGACATTAAGAACAGGTACTCTTCTCAGATGGCAAAAACACTTCCCACACTCATCAAAAATAGGATCCTGTTCTCATCTACAAGAAGACAAAATTACTTGGAAAGGCCGCTAAGGAGCCATATAGGCTAGTCTGGATGGCAAGCAAATAGGGAACAACGTTTTATATGAAACTTAAGAGCTATCAGCAGTGTAGCATTGGACTAGAGCAGTTAACTGAGTGGAAGTGAAGAAATAGTGCAGACTACCTTACAAAGCCATTAAAGAGGACGTCTGCATTCACATAAACAGAAGAGTGGATATACCTGAAGTATCACCCTGAACCAGTACTACACGAAAGTTAAAAAGTTATCTAGACTTCAGTCATTAGGAACACGTGTTTTCATTGTGACTGTACATGTGGACTACCACTTGGAGCCAGAAATGCAGTTATTTCTCTTTCTTTTGGGCCTCAATGAAGTCTGTAATTAACAGAAGACTATCACAAGGCAGTACAAGGAGTTGGGAGTTCAAATCCCTGTTGTAACAGGGATGGAACATTTCTCTACTGGAACAGGTGACTGAGCCTGGCACACTATACAAAATCTCAGAGTAGATACAGAATGCCAGGTTGTTAGCTTACACATATTAGCAACAAGGATATTTTTAAGGGAAAGCAAAGTTGCAGGGGCCCTACTGTGTGTGCTCTGACACTACCAGGTATCACATCCTTACATACAGAGATTTGATTAGAGAATGCCAGGATGTAGAATCGCAAGATCCTTCATCTTCTCAAAAAGGGAATACATACTTAGGAGACCATCTAAAGAGCCTTGCCCTTTCTGGAACACAGGTCTGATGCGATCTCATTTCTTTATGACTTGTGTGAAATTGGCTAAGAACACAGACAATGAAAGAATACTTATTATGGAATTCTGAGATGAGTTTGGAGGGGTCTGAGTGATGCAGTACAACAAATATGGAAGAAGCATCTGACAAAAGTGCCAATTATTTCATCTGTTGGAATGATGCTATATTCATAAAGTAGACCATTTACACAGTGGGGTGGAAAAATAAATGTGGTAAAACAACAACTGACCTGACACAGCTAAATTGAAGTTGTCCCTTACAGCAATCTTTAATTTGGCTGTTTACAAAGCAAAAACATTGACACCACTTATAAGTGGTTGTTGCAATGAGGTTCTCAAATAGGTATCTCCACTTGAAAATACTCTATAACTAAAACTTGAAGCTCCCACTACACAAGGGACAACTCCTACTACATTAGGGACAGTTGCAAAGCTTTATTCTTAAAAGACATAAGAAAGATGTTATGTTTTTTATTAGTGTATTGCCACTATTTACCCACTATATTGTCATATTGTTTAACATTATTTGTGGAAGTAGATATTTAAAAATGGGTAGGAAACAATCGTATCATTTGTACAATGTTGTGCAAAATATTCATGCAGAATAACAGCTTTCAGCTTGTCACACTTCCAACTAAACAGGCTCCCAATTTTCCTGATGATTCATCTCTGCCTACTGCTTTCAAGGCATAGGGAAGGAGAAGTGAAAAATACGATAAACCCCAATGAAACATCAGCTGAAAAATGGGACTACTCAGATATTTCTGTGATGTTTATGGGACTGAAACCGTAATTTCTAGATGGTTTCCAGATTGCCCACTGAGGCAATCTGTCAGTCACATCTGCTTCCATAGGAAGGAGACCTTTCCACGAGATGTCAGAGAGATGCACAGTATCATGCAACTCAGAAGAGAGAAATATCCCCACAATATTGCTCCAATCTCAATGCAAGCAGACTGAAGAGACAGCTTATCCTCTTCCAGGATCTATACACAGTCATGCTGCTCTAGAATACTTTTCTTCTTTGTCCCAAGGACAGAGCAAAAGAATCAGACTGATATGTTTTCCTTTGACTAGCTCATCTTCAAAAGAGACAAGGATTGCAGTCTTTAATTGTCATCACCCACAGACCGTGTCACTTAAAACTGAGCATTAAGGTACAGGATCCTTACCTACAATTAAATAAGCTGAGAACAAAACTTAAGGTAGGAATTTTCTCTTTTCCCTAATTTAAGTTACTCCAATTTTATCTAAAATAGAAACAGGATATCAACTAATTATTTACTTCAAAACAGCAAACTTGTCTAGGCCCAGGGCACTTTCCTCTAGGCCAGCACACTACTGTCCACCATGCAGTCAACCACCCTGGACTTGGGGACTAATCTAGTTACCATGCTGACATACAGAACATACCAGGAAAAAAAAAAAACCCAAACCCAAAAAAACAGAACACACGCAAAAACCCCACAAACAAACCAACCCCAAACCGCCCTAATACACCCAAGTGCAACTAGTCAGAATAAGCTACGTAAGCATCAGCTGGCTGTATCTGCACTAGCATCTTCAGACCAAAGTGGCCTCTCTGCATTACCCTGCCCAGCACCATGGAAGTGTTCAACAGTGGAGACAAAGCTGCCTCACATTAATTGCTAATGATGAATGCAGAGAAGATGAACAGACAACACCCAGCTCCCAAGACAACCCCTTCAGTAACCAAGGAGAGACATCCACGCAATACTTTCTAAAATGCTGTCACTACCTTCCCCACAGCTTGGCACCCCTTTGTGCCAGTCCCTTCTCCTTCTGTGTAACAACGAATCCCTCATCTGTCATTTCTGTCTCACGACACCATCAGCACAGCACAGCAGTTCTGCTATGGATCCACGTCCCCGTTTTTTCCACCAGAACACTCTTCATAGAGCAGGTCAAAAACAGGGCTCCTCACTGAAGTTTCTGGTAAAATGGGTCTTCAAAGCTCTGGAATCCTGACTGTCCACAGCTAGTCCTTGTGACAGAAAGCAGTGCAGTACAACTCCTATTCCACAGATCCAACACCCCAGCCCCTCTGAATCCAAATCAGCCAAACCCTTGCTTAGTCTCTCCTAAGCAAGAGCAGCAGCAGCAACCTTGCTTCTCTAGGGCATAGCCATAGCCCTAGAACCAGCAGCAGCACTCGCCAAGGTCCTTCAGTCCTGCAGCCTCCCACACAGCAGCACATGAGGAACCACTGAGAAGCCATCCAAATCCAGCCTACAGATTGTCCACAGGCCATCTCCAATATGCAAAGATCAAGCCAAACAGACCTCAGCTAAAAGCTGCAGTCAACAAACACTGTCTCAAACCAAAGACAAAGTATAAGAATTGAAGTGACGGCTCATCTCGCACTGTGTTAATGCACTTGGTACAGTACATGGGAACAGACATAAATCCAGGAGATGCTGCTGACAAAATTTCAAAGGTTTCAGATTCTAGGTGCATACAACCTACCATTGGAAAGAAACTTCAAAATCCAAAAGAATTAAGACTCAAAGGCAAAATCTTGTTCCACAAACCCCTAGAGATTTTCAAAATGTAAAAGACTTTCTCCATATTGCTTATTGATAAAAATGAGAGCCTGGAGTGAAAAAAAAAAACCTTTCTGTTATGTACTGAGCCCTGCCAAGACTTCTACCCATTTTTTGGTCCATTTAAATGCCATCCTTAGTGAACTATTCTGGTCCTCTCCAGTATTTTGTTGGCAAGTACAAGACACACACAAAATGAAACACTTTGTTTTCTACAGTTCTCTGAACTGCAAATATCTAAATCATTCATTTTCATTCTTCTGCATAAGAATCATTAAATGTACCGAGTCCACACCAACAATAATTTTATACCCACAAGCACATATTCTAACTAGAGCTGATGTTTTCAGTGCTTTCCCTGTTAATGATATGCAAATTACTGGCATTAAAACCAGAACCTCTTTGAAGTTATTTAAAGCTCAAATGTTTGACTTGATCTACTCTTCCCCAAAATTCAACTATGTGCACAGCTTGAGCAAAACTGTAATCAGAACAACTTAATATAATCAGAACAACAGGCCTTAAAACACCAGGGCACAGTAAGACTCAGAGGAACTGTGTAAGACAATCTAAAAGCTGATTCCAGACCACTCCATTAACTGTTTGTGACAGTTGGCATAGCTACAGTGCAGAATATTGCAGTTCCTCTGGAAAATACTTCAGCTCACAGGCAGTTGGAAGATAAATCAGTATTTCTCATAAAAAGCCGGTAGGAATTTCCTACATTGTGTCAGAGGGACCACAGTGCAAACCAGAATCCAGAAGAGCGAAAGATTTATCTCCTTCCACAGAGCTTCTTAGTGAAATACCACATCTCACCCATTATTTATTAGATACTTGACAGCACTTAAGACTATGCTTTCAATATTAAAAAAACCAAAGGAAGCAACGCCTGCACTGTGGCAGAGGTGACAGAATTCTATAATCCTGCTGTCAACCTAAATAGCTACATTTGCCACTTTCTCATGTAGCACTTGCATAAATTAGATTTTCAGGTCAGAAATACTCTATGACAAAAAAAACCCACATTTTTACCTAGCAAACTTGCAAGCTGATCAACATTTCCAACAGCTTACAGTGAATCAGCCACACCTTTCTTTTTTAGAGATTATTTCTAAATCAGTTGCCTCTAGGCAATAGTTGCCCAGAGAAGTTGTGGATGGCCCATCCCTCCAAGTGTTGTTCAGGGCCAGCTTGGATGGAGCTCTGACCAACCTGGTCTAGTGAAAGATGTCCCCGCCCACGGCGTGGGGATTGGAACTAGGTAATATTTAAGGTCCCTTCCAGCTCAGGCCACTCCATGATTCTATGAATTCAGCGCTCTGCTTTCTCTCTTGGACATCTATGTATAACACTCAGCCCCAATTACCAATTACTTTTGCTTTTCCCCACAGCTATCTGCATTACCAAACAACCACAGTATCAGCCTGCATCAAGATCCATATGGAGATAGCAGAGATGAGGCAAATCTACAATAGTTGCATAAACCTTCCATGCAATACATGGTTATAGCACACCAATGTGTCTCAAAGCCAAAAGTTTTAGTTGCTTCCATGAATACTAATTTTTATCTCAAAATTTAAAAGCAGGATAAATTTGTAGAAGAAGAAAATCTAATTTAATTTTCTAGGTAAAAAAGCTGCATTAAGAGGTATAGCCGTAGCAAGTGCATCTGACATTCTACTGATACCATCTAATTAAAAGGAGGCAAACACGTATGATACAAGGAACAAAGAACAGGGAGGCAAGCACCAGGAACTAACAACTAAATTTAACTACACCTATTTTCAGAGTCCACACTGACCAAAGGTATATAGACAGTATAGAAAAACAAGATATTTTTAAACAGCTTTGCTTTTGATTAAGCCGAGTCTCAGTATTAAGAACTATCAACCTACTCCTTCTGGCTTAGACACTGTGTCCTCTACAGCAGCACTGAGAACAGAAAGGGGTGTGAAATACACAAATATTAAGCAAGTTAAGTGATCTAAAATACAACTGCATGGAGTAGACAGTGCATATTCTAAACTGTTTTAAGCACATTTTGATGTCAGTCTTACAAAATGGCAGTTTGTAAGCAAGTACACTCTAATACTAAATCAAGCAAATGTAGAATAATTGTAAATTACTCCTATAGCCCAGGAACTTCATCCAGAATTTTTCTTTAAAGAGCAATTAGGACTGGAGCTAAAACTCAAATTGTGGGCTTAGTTTTGTTTAGTGTTTAACTGTTCAAAAGCAGAAACAAAGTCTAATCACAAGCTGGTACTCAACCAGTCTTTGCTGACACATAAACAGAACATTGCAATGGACTCCCCAACCCAAGAGACGAATCTATTGAGGTCAAAAGCTCCAGTAAATTATTTAAATTTTTAATATTAGGCAGTTTAATTTCCTATTTCTTCCATTTTTTAGGCCACAAAACCAGTCCCATAATTTATTTAGCAACAGTGTATCTCCAGTTGTAGCCCGAGGCAACCACACAGATAAGTCACATGGCCAGGTTCAGGTGGCCAGGTGAAGACTTCATTCTGCCCATTTCCCCTCCTCCTCTCCATTGTTTCTGTAGGCTAGACTGGCAGGCAAGTGCACAAAGTACCATTCTGTACCCTAACATAGCATGTATGAGAGATAATTACTGCTTTCCTTTCTACTCCAGAAACCTCTGAGACCCCAAAAGTCAGGGAACTATTGCACACCTGATGCCCACCTGGAAAGAGGATAGTACTTGCTGACATAGTGCCAACATACTCAGTTCTCAGTATGAGCATTATGGGTCACTGAGCTAAAAATTAAGCCATTCTCTGGAAAGTAGATCCAAAGTAAAGAGAACAAGAATTTTCCAGAGAATGATGGAACTCAGGGCTTCACTTTATCTGTTACATGTAAGATTTTCTGTCCGAGCTCAGCTTAAAGCCTTCATATTGGAATTGTTTGTGTTGACCACAGGAATCTCCAAAGCCTGACCTAGCTTTTGATTTTTCCTTGTGTATCTCCAGCTTATCACTTTTAAACAGATCATGACACATCGCTGCAGTAATGAAATAACATGTTTATTTGTAAAATCCCTTCTAAACTTCTCTTCCATTACTTTTTTTGTTAAGTCCAGTATCTCCCTATAAAAACATGTTAGTGCAGTACCCTGGCAGTCAATCCAACAACCTGAGATTCTGCATTAACTGGATCTCACTGTTATTCATTGCAAATTACAGACAGACTAACTACATCTAGGAAGGAGCAGAGTGTTATAACTTCTCCTTGATGAATTAGAAAGATGGAGATAGAAAAGGCTTTGCAGCAAAGACAAACTGATGCCTGCTAATTCTTGAAAATTTTGGCACTAGCACCAATGAAGCTATTTTAGGAGGAGTTAGTTTTCATGGTTTTTTCTTTACTTCATCAGTTGTGTTTTAGTGACATTTTTGTTTTAACAGCATCTAAATTCAAAATAAGTCATGCCTTGCAGTTTGACTGTTAGTATTTTTATAAATTAATTAACTTTTCATTATAAAAATGCCCTCTTTTCCAACAGTTTGAGTTTGCCTCAGTGATAAAAAAGTGTACGAAACAAACAAGGGGCAAGACCAACAACCATGAGTTAAACCAGAGTTCCTAAAAAAGGCAATGAATTTCTACCTCTTGGTTTATTTCTAGTACAAAGAAGATAGCTTTGAAGTCAGATCACAATTAATTCAAAGTCTGAGGATGAATGTGTTCTTTCAAACTACAGAAGTGAACATTTTCTTACCAATGAAACCCAGCTGAGAAAACTCTAGAATCATCCAATCTTCAGAAGCCAGCTGAAGTGCAAAATTTTTTATTGTACTGAAATAATTCTGCTTGACAACGATGTCATCTTCAAGCTAGAGAAAGGTAGCAATGACAGCAACATAAATTAAAAAAAAAGCCTCATCAAAGCAACAGGAAAAAGTACTGCTCTATAATAAAAAGTAATAATAAAAAAAAGTACTGACTATATGCAGTCGCAGAATACTTACATATATTTCTAATCCTAGCACTGATATAAACCAGAGATGCCATAGGCTGGAATAACTATTGTAGGGTTCAGTCTGTCTATTTATGGAGAACCAATACAGAATCCATCTGTAGTAAGAATCCATAAACATATCTCAACTTCTTAATTGAGCATATTGCTTTTCCAGCTTCCTTCTTCAGAGAAAAATCATCCATGAAATGTTAGGCTAAGTGACACCATCAGTAAAATATCTGTACTGTTGGTACACAAACATGACTGTATTTACTCACAAACCTAACAGCACTCAGTTTCTCCTCAGAAACAAGGAGTTGAGACACACTGTCTACAGAGGTGGAATTCATTTCACGTGGCTTTAGCTGTCCAGCAAAAGCACAGGTGCATAGTCCAAACTAACCACCTAGTCCGGGCAGCAGAATGCCAACATGGGGTACTACTATGCCCTTAATTCATCAGTGCAGGCCACTGCTGCATTAAGGATCCTGCTTCTCCCGTCCCTTCTTGCAGCGCATTCATGCCCTCCCCCATGTGCTGGCACTAAGACTGAGTTATCAGACAAGAATGTCTCGAGTTATTGGCTGCACAGCTTCTAAGAGAGCTGAGCCTCCAACAGCTCTCAGAGAGGAGTCAGCATAGCTTTGTGAAAACCAGATGAGATGTGTGGGACTATACACCCCAAGGACACAGGCACAAATCTAAATAAAGATCATTAGTGCAGTTACTAAATCTGCAATACCTGTAGGTAAGGCTTCTACTTCAAAGGAGAAACACATGATAGGAACAATTCTGAACTAAATTAAAGAAGAATGCTTAACTCTGTTCTTGGAAACCGCTTTAAAAAAGAAAAAAGAAAATGTGTCTATGCACAACAGTCATATTAAAGTGACACTGCACTTGCCTTCAAAAGAAAGTAAAAAATAGATTTTAGCTTGATTTCCATTGAAAAGTACACTGGTGGTTTTTTGCCCAGGCAACTCGACAATAATTCATTTGGGGGACAAGGAAAAAACAGTAGTTAATCTGTTTGGATTCCTTCACTTTTTTTGTTAAGCATCTTAAGATAAGTCACATAGCACAAATTACTTTTTCCTTCAAAGACAGTGAGACAGTGTCCTCCTCAAATTACTTCCTCATATACCATAACCACCATACTTAATGCCCTCCTTAAACTATGGGATCAAGTTATCTCTGTTCTATGCAGGTCTCTCTCATGTGTCCAACAGCATAATTTCTGGAAACTCATTTTAAAACTTGTCTCAAAATAAAGAAGAGAAATTTACCTGAATGTAATAAACCCCCTTTTTCTGGGCATACATCATAAGAAAACAATAATCCAAGTTCTGTTTTGTTCTCCATCTGAAATGAAATCAAAAGCTTAAGGTTTCTGAAAAAAGGCTATTTCAATACACACTGGCAATATGAAGTAAATCTCACTATTAAGAATGATGCATATTAGTGAAATGTTAGGACAGCTACTTTTGGCATTGTTCCCTCAGGAAATCCTCTGTCTGAAAAAAGGAACAAAGCTTCATCTTACGCATTAATACAGACACTAAACTGGTTTAATTTAAATCTGGTTTTGTGAAAACTACCTGACATTTCACTAAAAATACATGTGTCTTTTAAATGGCAACTTAGCAGGAAGTACTGGGTTTTACAGGCAGCATTTCAGGAAGACAAGCAGTAAACAGAAGAGTCTACATACAGGAATAAAAATATATCAAATCTCAGTTCTCCTCCCAAAATTTAATTCTAAATGAATTCAACCAAGCATAGGCTCTGATCATGCACAAAACAGCATGATCAGCTGGAGTGAGATGAATTCACAGAGCACTTTTAGCATCCCCATACTTGCAAGAATTACAGTAAGAAAACATTTCAAGAATTCACATCCCACTTGCCATTTTATAAACAACAAAAATGTGGGTGTGGGAGGAGATGGGAAAAGATCTAGGGGAATAAACTTACCTCACTCTCTCTTTTGAGTCTCCAAATGTCTCTTTCAAGTTTGTCAAGTCAGGATAGTAACTTGCAGGAGGGGCTATTACTTCCACCAAGCCAGAATTTATCTCAGTAGAAAACCTGTCAATAGAAACATCCTAAAGTCACACGAGAGATTCTGAGTTCTGTAGACTTCTGCTTGCTTTCTGTTGGAACAGTTATTGTGTCTGGTTGTAACGACTTATTCAAATGAGGCAAGTAAAATGGAAATAGTATATAAAAAAGTATTGTTTTCCTTAGCATCTCCTTCAGAGCACTATCGCTTCCCACCAATCAAAATCAAACTGCATTATAAACATTTCTTTTGCCTTTCTTTTCCTGGAACCTAGTGATTTTTTTCTATAGTTCTCTAAACATATGGAATACAAGGCCCTAACACAGATGTCACAAATTTCCATTCATGTTAAAACAATCCCATCTGTTTACGCTGCAACAAATAATTTAATCCCACTTACTGTTCTATAATTTAACTGACTGAATCACTGCCTCTTAATTTGTCATCTATTACATTTTTGTTCAAAAGTCCAAAGCCCCAAGAAACAAAAAACCACGATCTCTTATTTCTACAGTAATTTTTTTAAATTACTTATCACAACTTGATTTAGGAAAAATCAAAAAACAAACACACCAATAAGCTAAGAAATCCCCCAGTAAAACTACAACTTACTCTTTTTCCAGGCTTGCAACAACACCATTAACATAATCGAGATCAGTCTGGAAAAAAAACAAACATAAAAAATGAACAGAATACTTAACCACTCTGGAGCTACATTTCAGAAGAACCAAGTGAAATTAACATTGCAGGTAGCTGTCCATGAAAATCACTTTCAGTGTGTAAGCTGTTGGTGTAATGCAAGAACCATCGCACATTATGTCTTAGATCAAACACCAGAAGAAGCAAATTTTTTTGTAAACAGAGGGGGATAATATTTACCTCATATCTGCATTTAACAGGCAGTCGTTGGTATTTTCTTGCTGCCTCTCATGCACTTAACGATGAAAATCATCACTGAGTGTGCAGGAAGAACTTCATATTATAGAATAATAATAAATAAGAAAGTATTACCAAGGAGAGCTTTCTGCAAACAGTGCATTGAATACACACACTCTCCTTTCAAAAGCACATCTCCAAAGCTTTGTATTTAAAGCAAATGCCCCAACCACAGAGAGCAGTGAACATGCTGTCTTCCTGACTAAGGTTGCTTTCTTGCATCACAGACTAAACTTGAGAGACTATCAATCCTATCAATCACTCAGTACTTAACAGTGCAATGATTCTAAAAATTACTTCTTGCTTAAAATACAAATCGTGACATTCTGGAAAAGTCTAGATCATCTAACTTGCCAAAACCAGCTGATTATTCAACCTGGCTGTACACATGCATTCCAGGAAAAGAGAGTTTGTGAACTCATAATGTGACTGAAAACCCTGATCTTTGTAATACTTATTAATCTAATGACTTGACATACTATTTATGTTTTTGAAAGGAAAATTCAGTCTATAAATCAGCACGTATTCTAGTGGCTAGTCAGGATTCTGGAGAAAGAGCTGCCTTTGAAATGCTAGAAACAAAGAACAGTTAATACTTTTTCTGATTAATTTGTAACGCAGGATATCATTAAAGGATTATACACAGAGAATAAATCCCTCCCAAGCATTTCTATAGAACTGTTAATCTTGTTTAATAAAGGTTCTTACCCCTTGATCTTAAAAATCACCATTTCTATTTTTAAAGATTATTTTTATGGAATCTAACATAATACCAGTGACGTACACTTCTCAAAAAGGACAAAAAGAACAGTGGGTTTCTTCCAAAAGCAGGTTCTAAATACCACAAGAATATGTGAATAAAAAGCATTTGTCATAATACTTTCATAAGTATATTCTTCATAAGTGCTATGCCTAGTGCTGGACAGAAGTTCTAATAAGCACATAAGGTGCTTACAATTTAGAACTCATCTTGCAGTGAGTTCCATACAAGGAGATTCACAAATCCACATGGACTTCAATACATCACTAAGTGCTCAAATACATATATGGATTGTTCATACACATTTAATTAATGAAGTCAAAGACATAACCTTTTCTGTTTTGTGTAACAGTTGCAAATCAGTGGCCTAGTGACTACCTAAAAATAATTTTAGTATATCCATCTTTAACTGAAGTGTTTCTCTCTTTTCAAAACCTTTTAAAGATTAAAAATACAGAAATTGCAGTTCAGTCATCATATGAAAAAGACAAAAAATTTGCATTTCAAGTTGGCATGCCACCAGTCCAGCACTAGTAACTCCAATATCTGTTAAGCAGTCAATACTGTAATTGCGCAGAAAAATACAAGACTTATATGCAAATATATCTGCATATAAGCACTCAGCAGAGACACAGCTAATTTCTGCATAATATTCCAGAGATTAAAATAAATGCCAAACTTTTTGCCAACTGAAAACGTATTTGATCACAAGCCTGTGCCTTAGTGCAAGTCTCAGAGTGAACATAGTTTTGACCTATTTTGCAGACTACAATGAAGTCTTGCTACTACGTTTAAAACCTTACAGGCTTACACAGAAAGCATCACAATCTGGACAAAAAAGAGTCTGGAATAAGATGTTTTTTCCCTACTTCTCACTACTTGTTTGGGTCCTTCACACAAAAAGCTGGCAGTTTCTCCGTCAGAGCTGCAATCACAATAGTGTCACATTGAAGAGATGAAGTTTGTAGTCTTCCAACCTCATATTGTAATCTGGGTTGCTGTCACACAAAGTCAAGAAGGTCTGGTCTCGCTGCTCTGAACACAAAATACAGCAAATACAACTGCTGGTTTACTACGTAACTTATCCTTCTGAATCAACAATCACTGCATCACTGTAGTGCAAAAGGAGATGCCGATTTTAGAATGAAAAAGAACATGAAGATTAGAAGAGTTGATACTATTTTTCACATGATCAAATGCATTAAAATCTTGGTATTCTGCCATAGTTTCTAAATAAGCAGTTGTATTTATAGCTACCAGCAGCATCTGAGATTCAGAACCAGGATTTGAACACAAAACTCTTCCCCTCAGGATAGCAGGCTGACTGTCTTCTTTCCACATCAGAACTTTGAGAGACAACCAACTTCTCTCATTGTCCAGTTTAACACTAAACAGGATCTTTGTCAACACCCTTTTGCTATAGACATGTCCCAGGAAGGTGGCATTGGAATAGCTAGACTAAATCTAAGGGTCTTTCAAGCAGTATCAAAAAATCCAGTTACTAACTCAAAAGCAACAGAAAAATAATCTATTATTGACCAAAATCTATTCCCCCTTTTCAAGGAAGAAAGTGTTTACTGCCTTGACAAGATAAGACATAAGGTCCTCTTTATCAACCTGCAGGACACAAAACTGCTTGTCTTCAAGAACCTTAAATAAGACAAGACAAACCCAGATTAATAAAAAGAAGTCACCCATGAAAGACAACGTGTAACTTTGTTTTAGGCTTCCAGTGAAGATCGTGGGGTAGATACTAGGTTGACTTTGGAGCAGATATAACAAACTTAAAATCTGCTTCATGGTATCAGTGCTGCTTTTAACTATTGAAGGGAAATGTCACTGGTGATCCCAAACATAGCAGCACATCTCAGACTACAGTTATGAATGTTTGTATCTACCAAACCTGAAGGCACTATCAAAACAATAATTTTTTCTTAGTAAAACTCTTAAGGTTGAAGATTAAATAATGTCTAGTGGGTTTCAGACCCATGAAAAAGACGCATAAATCAACATTTTAAGAACAAATCCCTTTAAAGGTATTTGCAAGCTCGTGTTAGTCCCCAACCAAAGAGTTAGCACTGCCAGCCACAAAAAATCTATGAATCACATGGAGCATTATAAACAAGTTTGTCCTGGTGAGTGGATCTCTGGGAATTTCATAATGAAATAAGTAGGGGTGA
>WEIV01000123.1:0-13038 GCA_013390005.1 Calyptomena viridis
TGGAGAAATCACTCAACATGACATTGCATGAAACAAGTCTTCCTAAGTATGATTTGTCTTTAGGAAATTATCTGTGGGCAAGGCACATCTTCACAAAACCCCATATTCATACATGAAACCTTGTAGTGGCTTTCTGATCCTGGAAACCCCATTTCCCACCAGTGCAGCTACAAAAGGCCACTCTGACAGGGAGCAGTGATCAGGCTTTTGCCCCAGACATGGATATTGGGCTAACACATCTTCCTAGGTGCCTTTCCACTTCTTTGAAGGTCCTAACTCCATGGGGGACCTGTAGGACAACTTGGCAACAGAAGAAGACAGTCCTATCTATTCCCCCATCTCTTTTGCAAGAGCCTGCAGTGCAGGGGTTGCATCTCTTTTTTCTAGCAGCTTAGTTCTTCCTATCTCAGGAAACTAACTTTTTCTTTCTTAGCTACCCTCCCCACATTTGTCAATGACACATTTGTTGTGTAACTTTAAAAGATAAGGGGCTCTTTTCTTCAATGTTTTGTTTTTTAATTTTTTTTTATTTTTGTGTAGTAACATCCACTAAAGGTGTATTTTTAAATTCCCTGAATGTCCCAATGACATTGCAAATGATTGCTTTTAAGGAGACAGCTCCTTTCCAAATTGGTCAGAGCAAGATTCTAACAGAAAAAAAAAATATCTGCAAATAATTTTTTTAAAGCAGCTATTATTAGGAAAAAGAAAAACAAAAAACTATAAAGAAAAACAAAAAGAAAAAAGAAATCAGCAGTTGGGAAATACAGTGAGTAGGATCTAATGCACTTTGCCTGTAAAATAGAAAATGACCAGTGTTTTAGAATATCTTTCCACTTACTTACATAGTAATCCACTAGATGAGCAATGCAGCATACTGGTAAACATTGGCTTTGGCTTTTAGAGTTACCTGGAAGACTTTGTTCTAATGAAGGTTTAAGATGAAAAAATACCTTTTCAGAAATTGCTCCTTGGAGGCTTTGTGGGTCAGAACAAAGAGAAGCAAAAAAAATTGTCAAAAGATTGGAGTTCTGACTTTTACTACAAAAGACTTATTGGATGAAATGTTGCTGTTTTGTAAGATACATGTTATGATATTTGTGGATGACCCAAGCTCTTGTTCTCTAGCATTTCTTCTTATTATCAAAGTCCAGTACCAGATAAAGGAATAAGACTNTAGGCTCAATATCCTGGACTCCAACACTGTTTCTTCCCAAAGAAGTGTAAACCACATGCAAGATGCATTTCAAGTATCAAATACTTCTCTTCACAAATGTGAGATGAACCTTTTTTCTTGTCTATAGTGCAGTTTGCAAAGTCTCTGTTTTTCCTGGTCAGCTGTATATATCCTAATAACCTTAGCTATTGTAGTAAATGCCTGGAGGATATACCAACCTTGACACAAGAAAAACATACACATATTTTTCTCTCATCCTCTTCCTCTTTCTTCTTGTCTAACATAATCTCTTGTTCTATTCCCCAATGAAAGCAATATAAAGTTTTTCTTGTTTAGTTCCCCTGTGGTCGCTTGTGGGTGGGCATAAATTAAGTGATTACTGCTGCTATGCTACTCCCTTGAGGGAGGGATTAAGCCAGATTTGAAACCCAGGAAAGGTCAAGAAAAGGAAAATGTAGCACCTGTGCATTAACTGAAAGTGCATGCTGACCTTCTATATGACATGTGAAACACCAGCTGCGCTGTACAGAAACAAATTCTTGTTCCCAAGCACCATTCAGCAAAGGCTCAGGGTGGATTTTTTTTATTCCAGTTACTTTTCACTTCATTGTGCAATGCAGTATTTACTCCCATAGCCTCACAGTCAGCTGTTTTCCAATTCTGTAATATACGTCAATAAATGGTTGTTGGAGAGGAAAATCATCACAATCAAATAAGTGCTCTCTTTCAACATGTATATACAGGCCATGATTTTCCAGAGGAGGAGAGTGAACAATAAAAGCAGACTAAACTATAAAATTAATCAAAATTTGGGCAGTAGGATTCAGTTTTCAGAGTTAAAGTGCTCCTTTACCCAGGGACTTAGCAATGTTCCTCTATCCGAACCATCTAAATTTCCTGCAGAGACCCTGCTAAATTGATAAACTTACTTTTATTGCCTCTTCATCTTGGTATAGCTAGAAAGCCATACCCCCTGAAGCCTCACCAGACTCCACAGGCAGTCATGTCTGCAGCCTCCTGTGCTAGAAGCCATCCCTCTCCCCCTCTATTCTTCTCATCTTCCTCAACCTGGGAACATGTTAATGAAATATTTTAAGTAGTCAAACCACAGTGTTTCCTCATTGTAAATTCTGTTCCCAGTATAATGACTGCTGTGTGACAAGTTGCTCAATATCCTCAAGCTTTACTTCACAGTGCTTGCTGTCTTCTAAAGAAACTCCTTTTGAGGCTGGTGAAAAATCCCTAGATCACTAACTCAGCAGTACTTCATACTCATTTTGTACTTTTATAAATGTTATGGTTTGACTCTGGCTAAATGCCGAGAGCCCACACACACATCCAAAATTTCTCAGAGAAGGAAAAAAAAATTCAACCTTTGTGATAAGGATTACAAGCAACTGTTTATTAACTATTTCACAAGCAAAACAGGCTCTAACTTAGAATATTAAGTTAACTACTACTAAATAGTAAGTATTCACTACTACTACTAAAATCAGAGCTTAAGAGTTTGAGAGTGAGAAGTTTGATAGATGTTACAGACACCTTTCTCCCCCCACCCTTCCCTTTTNTAGCAAGTGCTCTCTGTGGTTGGCTTTTCCAGGGATCAGTTTCCCCAATAAACTGTTTTCCTATTTTCTAACCACAAAGAGTTGCTTTTAATCCCTTGCCCTCCAATAGCTGCACCCAGAACACCAAAGGCAAGGAGGTTAAGGAGAAAGCACTCTTCCTCTGAGCCCTAGCTGCCTCTGAACTGGTCATCTCCTGGTGAGAGACCTTGAGTTCTACCGTGGCCCACTCCTGCTCGGTGCCCCTCAGCTGGATGGCTGGAGCTAGTCAGGGCTGAAGAGGCGTTTTGAGTCCATCCCCTGAGGCAGGCACAGCAGCAGATTATACTGACAACAGCTTTTTTCACGTATTGTTGTCACGTAAGTCATTTTACCATAGGTGCAGTCATTCAGGTGCTGCTTGGCTGCTTCAGTGTAGGTTCTTACAGGCCACCAGTCCTCCCAAGAAATGCTGCTCTGCTGCTCCAGCATGGGTCTCTTCTTCCCATGGCCTACAGGACTCTATCAGGCCCCCGCTCCAAACATGGACATCAAGCATCCCACAGGATCACAGCATCTCTTTTCCAGCACTTCTCTGTTCCAGTGTGAAAAAATCTTCCAATCTTTCCACGGGTTCACAGGCGAATCTTCGCTCCTACAGGTCCTCACAGGTTGCTGGGGCCCTATTCCAGTGTTTAAGGCATCTTCTCTTTCTTGTCTCTCCAACCTTGGTGTTAATCAAACTTCTCCCTCTCCTCTCTCTTAAGTAGTGGCCATGATGTTCTGCCTAGCTTTTTTTTTTTTCCTTTGCCTTCTTAAATATGTTATCACAGAGGCATTAGCTGTTGACCTTGACTGGCTCGGAGCTAAAAAGTCTCCAGCAGCTTCTTAAAGAAGTCTCTCTCATAGCCCCCCCAGCTAATAAAAAACTCTGGCTACTTAAAACCACAACACTTAAGGGTGCTGAATAAAGGATATTCATCACCTACTATACGGACACGATGTTTTGATCTCAATGGCATGGTATCTACAGTTCCTCATGAGTTCAAATAATTAAAAAAAAAGTTAATCAAGGCCTGGCTGTATATTTCATCAAGACTTTTTTCAGGGTGGATCTTAGCTCTTTCCTAGACTTTCTCTTTACCTTCCCAAACTATATGTCTGTGGTACTCTACTAAATTAGCACACAGTTAGCTGGATAAACAACACCAGCCTTCTTAATTTCTACCTTTCAAAGAGTTACTTTCAGATAGGGGAGAACATGGAAATTTACTTTAAATGCAACCTATGATTTTAAACTGAAAAGGAATGCAAAAGAATCACCTAATTCTGATCAGACTGATTCTTTTCGTGTATGCATGCATGTGTGTGTGTGTGTGTGTGTGTGTGTGTGTTTTAAAGCAGATAATTAATTCTGGGTTTTAAGGAGAGAGGAAGGATATACTATGTTCGCTGATGGGGCTATCACCTGCCGCTTCATAACTGGTCTTGGGTGATCTCTGTTAAGACTCTTGTACCAAAATACTTTTCTCCTGGCAGCAAACAGGTTTCACTTCTGTTTTCAGCAGAGCTGGAGTCAGATCTAATTCTTGACATGATTAAAATGACTCTAGAAAAAACTTTAATGCCCTATGGGGCATTTCTATATATATATTTTATAACATGATTTCCATATACATCAGCCCATAAAAATTAATTCCATAAAAACATATTTTCAAGGAGAACTGTATTATTAGGCACTTGATTTTGTGAACATGATTTTATGTGGCATGCAAAACAAATCTCTTTTTCAGAAAAGGGCTTGAGCTACGTAGTTTAGATCCAAGTTGGAACTTGCACAGTCCAAAGTTCAGCTTGGCGCTTGGTTTTGGTTCAAGCTCAAATCCCTGCAAATTTTCCAGGCACTTGCTTCCCACTTTGTCTTAGTGTGGGTGGTTCAGACTCCCACAGACTGGCTCCTCCTCGGAGTATTTAGTTCTGCCTTGTGTTTCATGCACATGTTCACAAACAATTGGATGGTACTTCTTGCTCCATCTGACATTTGCAAGTAATGCATGTCTTTTTCACCATGGTCTTCACAGATGCTCTTCAGCTTTGACAGTCAAATTGTTCACAATATTTTTTCCCACCCTAGCTTGTTTCAGTGAAGTCTCATTACCATCTGCAAACTGGATGCAGAGGGAGTCTGGGTCAGGCTACTATTGAAAGCAGTGGTAGAGTTCAAATCTCAACTTCCATAACTTCATAACGTAATTCATTATCACATTTTCTACAATAAGAATTTTTGGTATTCTCTCCACTGCCCAGAGGAGTTCATATTTCATTTACTTGATATGTTGTTATCATTGTTATCATTGACATGATAACAAGTCATAATTTTATTTATCTGAAACAAAATTATGCTGATCCATAGCTAAGCAGCAGGGAAAGCAAAGCTGACTTCTGATTCACAGAGTGAGTGACAAGATGGGGTAAAAAAACTTTAGCTTACATATTTCTCCGTAGAGGATTGACTACCCTGAAAAACCCTGATGGCTGGTTTTCAGAGAGCAGTCTGAGTTGTCATGAAGAAGCAATAAGGTGTCACATTCTCATTAGCAGCCTTAGAAATGCTCCACCTGTGAACTCACAGCTTTGGCATGCACACTGTAGGTAGACATCCCACACTGCATGCAGGAGTAAACTTGGAAAATAGGTATCACCATAGTTCTAATACAACATGGTGTTACAGCTGAGCCTAATACAGTAGAGAGTGTGCTTCTAGAGGACACTTCCCTGCATGGCAATTATTTGCTTCCTTCTCTTTCACATACACTCTTGAGTATTCTACTTCTGACACCATCTCTACTGTTGATCTGCTGAAGAATATGCCTCTCATATGTACTTAAAAGTCTCACCTGCATATCTTCCCAAACATTTGGCAGTAATATCCTACTCCCAGGAAGGCTTTTAAAGAGTTGGGAACCAGACTTTCCCCTCTGGCATCAACAAGGGCAGAGTCCACCAAGAAGCCACTCCTGATCTGTCAACAGTTTGCAGAGTATCAACAGTGCAATTAACCTAATGCCAGAAACGATAACATACCCAGCCCTTGTCTGTTCCACCCATATTTTGCTCCCAATGAAGTGCCACAGAATTCATTGCTAAGTAGTTTACTGAACCTTCATTTAATCCTCATCCTTAGCTGAGGCTTCAAAATATGCTGCTTTCTTTCTATCATCTTTTTGGATCTGCAGAACAAGCACCAGTGACTGAGATAAGCAGCATAATACAGTGGACATGTAGGCCTTTCTGAAGCCTGTATGCCATCTCATGTCATGACTGAGGCTTCCTTTTTAGCGGTTCATCATCTAGTTCTCTTTTTCCAGTGCCCTTCAAACAGCTTTTCTTAAGGGATGCTTTTTTCCTGTGCAAATACCTCCGAAGAGGGAAACTAGGAAGAGCCACAGTCCAGGTCTGGATGTTGCATGCTGAGAGGATGGCAATCCAAGGCAGTGGTAAAGACTATTTGACAGCAGAGTGTCTTCGACCCTGTCTAAGGAGACTGATCTTCCTCCTGTTCCCTCTCTCCGATGACTGAGGAGTCATTTCCAAATGTCCTTAGCACTTTGCAGGCTTCACTAGCTGGGAGAATGCAAGGTGATGTGCACACACTAAATGACTGCAACTTCTTTCCCACTCCCAACTGCTATAAAGGAGGCATGGCATCAGCAACTTTTTTGGAGGAGAAAAAAAATAAATTCTGGATTGCTGTAACCTCTGAAAAACCCAATAGGACCTATGTCAAAGGCCATCCAAATGCGTAGGAATACTTCAACCTCACTCAAAAAGTGCCTCACACAATTCTGGGCCAAGTTAAAAGAGGTATTTGGAAACATCATTTAAGACATCATTTGAAAGAAGAGTGTAGTATAACTGCCAAGAATATTTAAAAAGTGCTCCACAGATTTTCTTTCTAGCAAATATGATGAGCTTCTGAAGTGACAGTTCATGAGAGAATGAGCATCTACAGAGTCTAGATGGAAAACTCACTATACCTCTTTATTACAAGTAACAGTTCAGACACTTTTTTAGTTTTTATTTGACAGCAATGAAGAGATGAGGTCACTGACTAGACAAAAATAACTATAAAGCCACTAGAGAAGCTGCAGGTTAGATTGTGATTCCCACTGATACGGAATTCCATAGTTAATTTCTGTAGACAGTGCCCTTGTACCACATGCAACCAGCAAGTTCCAGTGTTCTCCCAAAACTCATGACCACAGAGTCATAGGATTAGAGAATCATAGAATGCCAGGTTGAAAAGGACCTCAAGGAAATTCTGATCCAACCTTTCTTAGCAAAAGCATGGTCTAGAGAAGATAGTCCAGTACCTTGTCCAGCTGAATCTAAAAGGTGTCCAATGTTGGAGAAATCACCATTTCCCTTGGGAGTTTATTCCAGCAGATGATTGTTCTCAAAGTGAAAAATTTTCCTCTTGTGTCAATCAGAATATTCCCAGGAGTGACTTTTACTCTTTGTCTTTTTCATGTGACTCTTAATAAAAACAGAGTCTTCATCTTCTTTCTAGACACCTTTTAAATACTGGGACATGGTGATAAGGTCTCCTCTAAACCTTCTTTTCTCCAGGATGAACAAACCCAGTTCTCTCAGCCTTTCCTCATATGGCAGGCTTCCCAGTCCTTTGGTCATCTTTGTGGCCCTTCTCTGGACCTTCTCCAGCCTGTCCACATCTTTAATGCTATTTCTTACCTCTGGAAGGGTTTTTCTTGTGCCTAACCAGGCCATTTTTCTACTGATATGGGAAGAGCTCTACTGAAGGGTAGATGAATCCCGAGCACACAAGTCCCTACAGGGAAGGATGCATTTACGTTTCATCATTTCAAACAGAGCTGTGAATATAACTGTTTTTTTTCAGATGCCTGGCTAGGACCAAAAAAAATTAAAAAATAAACTTCATTTAAAAAATCTCTCTCTTTCCCTACTGACCCTAAAATGACCATCATCATTTAACATTTTTGAGTATCTAGTTTTAGTCACACTGAATCTGGCTCTTTTTCTGTCCAAGAACTTGAAATTCTTTTCATGATTCTTGGATCGCATTTATAGGTTTGGGGTTTTTTTGCCTAGACTAATTTTAAACATGATTTATACAATATTTGATGTCTCCAATCCCTTCTGAGAATATAGATATTTTTATGCTTGATTTCAGAGAGAGGAAAAAAAAGGACCACAAAACTAGGGTTTAAAACAAGCAACCCCTTCCTTTAATATTTTCTTATTTCTATCACATGTCTCTCCCGTCTAACGATGTGTTATTCTTAATATATTCAGCAGAAAGAAAAGGGTTTTTCTGCTGTACATCTGGATTTTGAAAATGACCAGAGCAGCTGTCGGAACCATCTTACAATGTAAAACTCCTTAATGATTCAGACTTGCTGTGGAATGAACAAAGACAGTCATCCTTGCAAACAGACATACTTTCCAACTGCATCTGTTTGCCTAGAAGAAAAAATTATGAATTATTCTCTGTAATCACACTCCTGTATCATTGCTCTTGTCAGCTTATATTATATGTGAGTAACAAATCAATCTCAGTCCCACACATTTTAAAAGAGAACAAAACCTTGTGAAGTATATATAACTTTTGCTGAATGGAAACAAACTAGCCATCTATCTAGCAAGGAGAAAACTACATTTGATCTAGGGAAAAGGACTGTATTCTGCTTCATCTGGAGATTGAAAATACATCATATCTAATATGAAACATAAGCAATACGATTCCCATTACAGAGAGGAAAACCACAACTTTTAGAGTAAATCTGAAAGAATAAAGTTGTTACTAAAAATCATGTGAGTACGAGTACTTGCTAACATTTTTCCACTTGTCAGTCTACTATTTTCATAATGTTTAGTATTTCTTTGCTTGCATCCTACACTGTACACTGTATATCAAGGCTTCTTAAAGCATCCCATGGAAAATGTTGGCACTAAACACAATCTTGAGACAATGCTACCTCCAGCTACCTGCCCACCACTTCTGCTGTATGAACCAGCTCAGTATCAGATGTATCCTCACCAACAGGGTTCCCTTGCTTACTAGGGGTGTGTTGTATAATCATGGTGTATAATCATGATTGTGCGTGCAATGATGTGTGCTCTGAACTGGTACAAACCAGCTCAGGCACAGAGAGGTGGAGACATAGATCTGGTTGAAAGATTTTCTTCCCAGGTTAGTATTTAGGTGGATTTGCTCTGCAGGTGGCCACCCAAGCAGTTGTGCTGCATGTCCACAGGGAACAGATGTACAGCTAAGCTCTATGAGACAAGGAAAACATTTTAAATTATCTCTTCAAAGCTCATGCACTAGGTGGAAGTACATAAAACACAGCCTTTGCAGAGGTTTTTAACACAAATTCAGTGAACTTTAGGTGATATTGTTGTAAACAATACAGACCAGAACAATAAGACCAGAACAATAATGCATCCTCATGCTGTCTCCTGCCCTGGTCTCCTCATTAATCTGAGCTAGTGTCTAAGCATAGGTCAGATCAGTTTGAAAGTCCATTCTGTTCCCTTCTCTGCTGCATGTGATTTCTTTTATTCTTCCACTCTCTTCTATATTTACCCTTAGTTATCTGTCTTTTTCCTTTTCTCTATCAAAAATGTCTGGAGAGAAGTGTTTTCTATTATTGTCGCCCTTTGATGCCTCCACAAGAGGCATCTCTGGTGATACTGATGTGAATTTAGAAATAAAAATGCTCTGAAATATACTGTGAAAATACTCCAAAATATCCCCCAAATGGCAAACATTTTATTCCAGTCAAATTATTTTCCCTTCTATTTTTCTGTGCAGCCACTGAACCAATCCCTTCATTAGCTTTGGCCATTCCCACACACCAACCACTTACCCTCTCTAGGGATATCACTCTTGGTCTTTCTTCTACATCTCCTAGCTAAGGCATATTTAACATCATCAAAGACAAGAGCTTTTCAATTGTTAGCTACAGTGTTAAACAGACATACCTTGTCTTGATCAATAATGCAGTGTTGTGTATAAATGATGGGTGCTGTGTATATACAGCTTCACACAGCAAGGTGGAGTAGGACGTAGGCAGGAATTTGTGATTTTGCCCCAGTGGTGGCTGCTCAAGAAAGAAAGGCTCAGCTCAACTAAAAGACTTCCTCCTCCTTAGGCAAAAGTGCAGGCAGGACAGACATCTTCCTGGAGCCAGAAGCATGAATTTTAACTTGTGATACACACATATGTAATCCCAGTGTGTAAACTGGTGTTACTGTTACCTACATGCAAATCCACTCAAGCTCATCTTTCATTTCATCTAGAGAGGTGAAAGTCTAGGTGAAAGTTTCAAGAAGTTGCTGTTTTTCTTACTATGGTGAAACAGGAACAAAAAGTCTTTTGAAAATTTTATCCAGAGGGTTTTTCTAAGCTTGTCTTGCATGTGGTTTTACATACGCATGCACACAAGCACACATACACATCCACATGCACACGCACTGTCATGTAGATTGTTTCTTCCCTCACGCATCTCCTCTTTACTGAAGTAAATGGATTTTGTGGATGAAGAAATATAGGTGTGCAAGCTTTCCAAGATAACAGCATTGTCTTGATATTACACTACATTTCCTTGTTTCCTGCCACTGTTATTTCAAGAATTTATCATTAAAATAAAACTCTTGAAAGACAGCCAATAGTCAAGTGTATTGTTGGGATTTTGGGATAGTTGCTGTGGAGATAGAGGAAAATAAACTGCATACCTTGCCTCGTGTCTCAGAAGATCTTCTACTGTGAGATTACTGAGAGTCAAAAAACAAGAGGACCTGATTGTTACTACGAAAGTGTACCATTGACAATTCCTCATCAATCAGGACTCTATGACCCCCATCCACGAGATGATTCATGAACTGGAGAGCCAGGGAGTGGTCAGCAAGGCACACTCACCTTTTAATAGTACTATATGGCCAGTGTGTAAGTCCAATGGAGAGTGGGCACTGACAGCAGACTATCGTAGCCAGGATAAAGTCACACCACCACAGAGTGCCATTGTGCCAGACATGCTGGAACTTCACTACAAACTGGAGTCCAAGGCAGTGAAGTGGTGCCACCATCAATATTGCTAATGTATTTTTCTCCATTCTTTTAGCAGCAGAGTGCGGGCCACAGTTTGCTTTCACCTGTAGGACTGTCCAGTGTACCTGGAAACAAGTGTCCCACACATGGAAACACAGCCCCACTACTTGCCATCGCCTGACCCAGATTGGAAAGGGGTGAGGCTTAAGAACACTTGCAATACGTTGATGACATCATTACATGGAGGAACATAGCAGAGGAAGTTTTTGAGAAGGGGAAGAAGAATCATTCAAATCCTCCTGAAGACTGGTTTTGCCATAAAGCAACATAAGGTCAAGAGTCCTGCCAGGAAATTCATGTGTTAGGAGTAAAATTGGAAGATGGACATTGTCAGATTCCAATGGACGTGGTCAACAAAATATCAGCTATGCCCCCACTAACCAGCAAAAAGGAAACACTAGCTTTCCTGTGCACTGTGGGTTTTTGGAGGATGCATATTCCATATTACAGTTAGATTGTAAACCCTCTCTATCAAGTGACCCAGAAGGAGAACAGTTTTAAGTGGGGTCCTAAAAAACAACAAGTTTTTGAATGAAGTAAGTAGCAGATTATTCATGCAGTAGCCCTTGGGCCAGTCAGGACAGGACAAGATGGGAAAAATTTGTTCTACACTGCAGCAGGAAAGAATGGTCCTTCCTGGGGTCTCTGGCTAAAACTACCTGGAGAGACTCAAGGACAACCCCTGGAGTTCTGGAGTCAGAGATACAAAGAATCCGAGGCCTGTTACACCCCAGCTGAAAAAGAGATACTGGCAGGGGGCTTGAGCTGCTTCAGAAGTGATTGGCACTGAAGCATGGCTCCTCCTGCCATGCTGACTGCCAGTGCTGGGCTGGATGTTCAAAGGGAAAGTCCTGGCCACACATCACAGCACTGACGGTACGTGAATTAAGTAGGTCATGCTGACCACACAGAGAGCTTGAATAGGAAACCCCAATTGCTCAGGGATTTTGGAAGTCATCAGAAACTGGTCCAAAGGCAAAACCTTTGGACTATCATCATCACAGGAGGAGGAAAAAGTGACATGTGATGAGGAGGCCCCACCATATAATCAGCTGTGAGAAAATGAAAAGTGACACACTCTTTTCACTGATGGTTCCTGCTGTATCACAGGAACAAATCAAAAATGGAAAGTAGCCATATGGAGTCCTACCCAGCAAGTTGCAGAAGCTATTGAGGGACAAGGTGGATCAAGTCAGGTTGCAGAGCTGAAGGTCATTCAAATGGCTTTAGATATTGCTGAATAAGAGAAATGGCCAACGCTCTATCTCTATGCTGACTCCATGGTAAAAGACCAATTGGCAGTGCAGAGGTAAACTCATTTGAGCTGCTGAATTGTGGCAAGACCTCACTGCCTGGGTAGGGAAGTTGGCTGTAGAAGTGTGTCATGTAGATACACACATACTAAAGAGTTGGGCTACTGAAGAGCATCACAACAATGGACTGCTAGACCAACCTGCCAAGATTAAAGCATCTCAGGTAGGCCTGGACTGGTAACATAAGGGTGAATCAGTTCTGTCTTGGTGGGCCCACAATGCCTCAGGTCAACAGGGAAGAGACGCAACATGCAGATGGGCTCATGATGGAGGGGTGGACTTAACCATGGACAGTATTTCTCAAGTTATCCATAACTGTGAAACATGCCCTGCAATCAAAGAGGCCAAGCAGGTAAAGCCCCTGTGGTATAGGACACGATGGTTGAAATATAAATATGGAGCAGTGTGGCAGATCGATTACACCACACTGCTGCAAACTCACCAAGGCAAATGCTATGTGCTGACAATGGGGAAAGCAGCCGCTGTGTACTGGAGATGTACCCTGTGCCTCATGCCAAAGCCCATAACACCATCTTGGACCTTGAAAAGCAAGTCCTGTGGTGACATGGCACCCCAGGAAGAATTGAGTTGGACAATGGGACTCATTTAAAAAACAGCCTCATAGACACCTAAACAAGAAAGCATGGTATTGAGGGGATATATCATATTGCCTATCCTGCACCAGCCTCTGGGAAAATTGAAATTGAAAAATTGTTCCAATTGAATGGACTGTTCAACACCACATTAAAAATAGTGGGAGATGGAATCTTCAAACATTGGGATACAAATTTACTAGAGGCCACCAGGTTAGCTAACACTAGACGCTCTACCAGTCAAGCTGGCCTTGCCCAA
>WEIV01000123.1:22210-44358 GCA_013390005.1 Calyptomena viridis
TTAGCCCCACACAGAACCAGCCCCAAGAGTCACACCATGTGCCTGAAGTATCATTCAAATGCTTCTTGAACTCTGTCAGGTTTTGTGCTCTGACCACTTCCCTGGGGAGCCTGTTCCAGTGCCCAATCACCCTCTGGGTGAGGAATCTCTTTCTAATATCCACCCTAAACCTCCTCTGACACAACTTCAGGCCATTCCCCTGGGTTCTGTCACTGGTCACCACAGGCAAGAAATGTTTGGCCCTCTCCTTCCTCTCACAAGGAGGCTGTAGACTAAAATGAGGTCTCACCTCAGTCTCCTCTTCTCCAGGCTGAACAGACCAAGTGATCTCAGTTGCTCCTCATATGGCTTCCGCTCAAGGCTCTTCACCATCCTTTTAGCCCTCCTTTGGATGCTCTCTAATAGCTTTGTAGCTTTCTTATATTGCAGTGCCCCAAACCTGCACACAATGTTCAAAGTGAGGCCACACCAGTGCGGAGCAGAGCAGGACAATCCCCTCCCTCAACCAGCTGGCGATGCTTTGTCTGATGCCCCCCAGACACAGTTGGCCCTCCTGCCTGCCAGGGCACTGCTGACTTGTTGTCAACCAGGACCCACAGGTACCTTTCTGTGGCACTGCTTTCCAGCATCTCATTCCCCAGCCTGTACACATATCCAGGGTTGCCCCATCCCAGAGGCAGAATCCAGCACTTTCCCTCGTTGAACTTCATCTCTTCTGCAAGACACAAGGACACGATGAGAGGACGTGAGTATCCTGAGATAGCATTTCTCTTTCCACTTCAGATGGCTACTGGGAGGAGTTCTCTATGAACAGCTACAGAATTTTAATGCCTCTTTAAAACCCTATCTTACAGTGATGCTTATGAAACCCAACTCAACACAGACAAAGAGAAGGTTCAGCAAATCAAGTGCTTGTCAAGTCACTGTGACTCCATCAAGCACATTGTCCTCCCTACAGCCTCCCTCAGGGCATGCTCCTCAGTGTCTGAAGTTAAGTTTTCAGAGGTGTATTCAGAAAAAAAGATCCCCTTCTCTTCTCAATGAAGAGAGTTTAGCAAGACAAGTACCCCTGTGTTAGGGTCACTCTTAGGGAGCTTTTCCTTCTTTCCCCTCCCTCTACACAATTTCCAAGGTAAGTGTTTCAAGGTAAGCCTCCCCAGGCTCTAAATAGAAATCAACAGGAACGGCAGGCAGGGTTGGTCAGCTTTGCACACAGTAAGAGGTGCTAGTGCAGTCATCAAGTATTAGCACATGGGTTTCAAACCAGAGACAGAAAGAAAGCAAGGATGTTACACCACACACACAACTTTCAACCCAGCATCACTGAAAAGACTCCAAGAAGCAAGGTTCCATTACAAGTGGCACAATGCTGCTGCCTTCTAATCAACCACTCCAGATTTATACCCATGCTGCTCTTTGCATTCCTTCTTCTAAAGGAAGCATTGCAACTTTAGATTAACAATTGCCATTAAAAGAACAACAAAAAAAAATCAGCCCAGTAACCAGACAGTTACACTAACAGATCACAACCACATGCAAATCATTTGGAAAAGAAAAGCTCCTTGTCAACTTGTGTAAAATCATGAAATACATTCAATGTTATTTATTCCTTATGAATAAGCAACTGGTGTATTTGCTGAGGATATTCTATGATAACAGAAGATAATTATCTCATTTTACTGACACCATTAAAACCCAGGGAGCCTTTTCATTGACTAGTTCATTTTCATTTTTTCCAAACAGCCAAATGGCAATAGAAAAAAATGCAACACAGCAGTGACACAATGCAGTAATTCTGAAGAGAGATTTTACAAATGTAAATGACAATAAAGGTTGTTGGGTCTTTTTCTTTCTCCAAGCAGTGTACAAATTCATCAACCATCACGAAAGGCAAGCTCTTGGGGCTTGTGGAGGTTGTCATAACTTCAAGTTTAGGAAACCTGTGTGTGGAAATCTGATGGGTTATTTATAAAGGTCTCTGATGTAAATATTGATGAGCCAACTGTTCACCTAGGTATCACCATTTAGGGACAGGAAATAGTTTAGTATAGAAGCTATGAGATTTGATTGAGTATAGAGATAGAAAAACTTTTACTGGAAAAAATATATCTATTATATATTTTTAATGTATATATGTATTTAAGTAACCTTATGTACACACATATAAACAGTGAATTGAATTGAATATTAATGACGCATAAGAATAACAAACAGCAGGGGAGAAAAAAGACCAATCTTTCTCAGTGATGAATATCAAGCTCTGTGTGCAGTGAGCAGCTGCAGCCAGTAGTGGGGTGCTGGGGCAGTTTGAGATTGTGATGACTCCTGGTGGCCAGAGGGCACTGGAGGAGGGAGAGCCTGGTAAGTGAGGTGAATGGAGTTTCTGGGAAAACCGGGGGTTTGGGAGGCCCCTGGGGTGCAATCCCAGGGAAGGGGACCCAGGAAGATAATTCCAAGAAAGGAGGAACCTCAAAGGTGTGGAGGGGGGTGCCGGGTAGGCAGGCAGGAGGTCCTCAGGTGAATGGGTCCTGGGGATAGGATTGGGGTTAGCCAAAGAAAATTCTGGGGGACCAGAGGGGGAGCCCAAGGTAGTCTGGAGGGGTGCTGCAGACAGTTGGGGGTGGGGAAAGGTAGGGACCGAGAGTAAGGAAGGGTAGGATGGTTTTTCTGGCCAACCAGAGACAAGATGTGGAGGAGAGGTCAAGCCAGTGACTGGGAGCTGCACTGCCTGCTGTTGGAACAATCTCGAGCTCCTGTCAAGATGGTGGCAGTGAAGCCAGAGGCGACACATCCTCCCCTGCTCTGACGCGATCCAAAGAGAACCACAAAGCTGGGGGCCAGTGAGCCTTTATACAGTTTGTCCAGTCCCAGGGTTCCTCACCCCCTGGGCATGTGTGAACGCCTTGGCTCGTCCCTTCTCCCCGCCCTGGGGAGATGTGGTTTGCGTGTCTATTGGCTATTCTGAGTCTCCACTTTGCCCCCTCCCTGTTCTCACTGGAGGGAGATTTCTTTGTCTTCATGGCCACGTGCAGCAGCCAATGTGGTGGCCACCCCCCTCCTGGGCCACCACATGTGGTGCTCCAGCTGTGGCCGCAGCACCCACAGTGCTGCAGGGCATGGGGGCAGCAGCCGGGGGGCCACCGCGGGATGTGGGGCCACCATGGGACACAGGGACCACTGCAGGGTGCAGGGCTGCAGCGAGGAGTGGGGCTGCGGCTGCCACGGGGCGTGGGGATTGCCACGGGGCCACGGCCATCACAGGGCATGGGGGGGGGCGGTGGCCACAGGGTGCAGAGCAGCCGCAGGGCTCTGCTCCTGCAAGCCTCCAGCTCCTCCCCCCTGCACATCCACCCACCCATCCTCTTTGGTAAAAAGAAAAGTTTTGAAATGCATGGTAAAACCATGACACTGGGTTACTCACAAATGGGGTATTTGTGACAAGAAATCTAAAAAGCTTTGCCAACAATGAAACTTGCTGGATAAGAAAAGATGCCCTTTGTGGACTGCAGGCCTGTAGTTGTAATTCCCCATTAAGAGCAATATCAGTGTCCAGACAGCTGATCTCAATGATCAGTTCTTTTTTTCCTACAACTATATGTGAGATTTTTACCTTTACAAAGATCATTTATATTTGAAAAATATAAAATATAAACATATTTCAGTGCTCAGATCGGTTACTTCCCTGTAGAAATCTTGATCTCTGCCTGCTGTCATCCAGATTATGAGTTTGAAAGCCATCAGTTCTTACGTTCTTCTCCAAAATCCAACTGCAAGTGGACTACAGTCTGCAGGTTTGTACCTTTGTAAGGCATCCACAGATATCATATAGAAGCAGGTCAGAAGCTGGTAGTATATGTGGTGCATAGATCTTTTATTTTAGTCCTAGATCTTACATCACTGACAAATGAAAGAACAGAAAAATAAAAAAGAAAAGAGAGTTTATGGCCTAAAGAGGAAGCCGAAGAGCAAAAATTTTCTTGCCATGCTATAAAACTGCAACAGAACCTTAGGAAAACTAATTCAAAATCTGCAAGTGTTAACATCTTCTCCACATGACTTTGAGAGACCATGAGGATTTGCATTTATATCTCAGTGACAGAGAAACTCAAAAAAGTAAGAAGCCGAAACTCTGCATCAGGTCACTGGGAATTTTCTTCATCCTTCTATATGTGAACAGTCCAAAAGGACAGGAAACTCTTAACTTAAAGGCAGACCAGATCTGGATCTCCAAGTTTGTGCTGACTGAAAAAGAAGACTCTTTAGGCTGGTGGCATGATACTATTTGCAATTCTATCAGCTTAAAAATAAAGATGATGGAGTTGTATTAGCAGCCTCAAGCTGAGTAGATGAAAACTTGAGATGTAGCATCACATAATTTAGGAAGAGATTTTGTTTTAAAATCTAACTACAGCCAGGGAAGTGGGGAGATAGGGAAAATGAAGATGTTAAAATCTGCCAATTCTCCAAAACCAGTACATTTGGAGAAACAGCTTCCTCTTTCATGAAGGTTTGGCAAAATCCAACTACTGGCTCAATTGAAATGTGCCTTTTGTACAAGGTGTCTTACCTGGCTCCTAGCCAGACCATCTCTTCTATTGTCTGGAAGTCAAGAGCCCAGCATCTGGTGTAACCTCCAACCCACATTTCTTTCCTTTCTGAAGCAGAATAATTTTCCTTTCCTTCCTTTGCCCTTTTTTCTCATTTTCTTTCCCCTATCAGAAATAATATGTTAGGACTAATAGCAGATAAGCTCTTAACGATATGTCCACTGCCTTCTTTTTTATGAAAATGCAGAAGCAAGACAATTCCTTACGTCTCTGACAGTGCCACTAAGTTAACAGTTTTCTCACCAATGTGTTGCAGCAAGGGGAAGTGCTTTGATGAAAAAATGGGCATCTTGCCCCAGTTTTATAATGGTTTGATGTTAGGACCTAACAAGAACTACTTAAATACTTCAAACGCTTTTTCTTTTTTTTTTTCTCTCTTCCTTCCCTCACCAGCTAGACTATGCCTTGCGATCCCAGTAATAAAATTGTACCCCTCTTACACTCTTTCTTCTAGCTTATTCCTTCCACCCCAGAGGGCTTTTCTGCAAATGACAATGTTTTGTGGTACTTATCTCATTTCATTAACCATGTATCATAGTTAATATTAACTGCATATACACTGTATTGTACTTGCACCTCATACATCTTTGTTCACTGTTCAATGGCTCTCTGCATAACACAGTCTGTGGCAGACCTAGCATTTACCTTGCCCTTTTTCTAAACCATCTTTTTCCTTTCACTAAATTGTTTTGAGGGATTCAGCTGTCACACACTAGCTTGTTATCTTTCTTCCTTTCACAGGCACATAAGAGAACAATTTTTTCCTTCTCTATAGCCCTAGTGCTCAGCCCCTTGGTCTCCCTTCACACCTGCAGTGCTATTGTAATCTCCCAGTGAGGCAGCCACTTCTCATTAGCTTCACCTGGGAAATGGAAGACTTGCTCAACAAGACTGGCTATTTAGTAGCATGCAGAGGACTTTTACATTGTAGTAGGGCAGCAGTACACTAGACAGTTCTTCACGGCCTTTTTTCAATCAGCCTCTTTAACAAAGCTGCACTAAAGCTATTCTGGTAACTTTTGTCCAGAGAGTCAGGAAATTCATTTCATTTCCTTCAATGGAGATTTTGGCTTATAACAACAAAGTCAAATCCTTCGGGTTTTCATTGCATTAGTTCTGCTAGGGAGAGCTGAGCATTAAAATGCCAAACAAATAAAAATTCAATACATTACACAACAGGCAAGCAGGTATTGCCAAGATCTAAACCACAGAACATTTGCAACTTTATTATTAAGCGAGTCTTTCTTTCTCTATTTTAACACTGATTTCTGAAAAATGCTACATAAAAATCCGTGGCCGGCGAGATGAAAGTGTACCTTTCCTCTGAAACAGAAGATTAAATGTAAATGGTGAATGGCAGATCCTAAAACATGAAGATGAGATTGTCAGAAGACTTAGTAGCTGTTATATTCTTATTTGTTCTAAGCTTAAGAGGAAGAAAGTAACTTATCAGGTAAATTAATACAAAATTTACCGCTTATGATACATGGCAAATCATCTTAGTCTCACTAATTTTAAGAGTTTAACTCACTTTTGATTGAAAATTCATTTCTTTGCTTGTTCTCATTTGCCAGCATTTTCTGCTGAGAAGTGTAATACACCTTGGTCTATTATGGCAAAAGAAGAGGAACACATAGCCAAATTTACATAGATTTTATGGGCACAGAAAAGTGGGACTTAAAGTGCAGATAAAATTCACTACACTTCAGCCAAAAGAATAAATCCATTGGCTGTCACTAATAAGTATACTCATTGTATATTGTTGCATGGCAGTAAAAACCCCACGATTGTGCCTTCACTAGAAACACAAGTAGTTTTAGTGGGAAATAATTAATGATCCACATCTACATCACTTAAAATCCCTATAGGGCCTAGGTACCTTTAGATTTTGTTGTTAGATTGGTAAATAAAGTAAGTATTGTGTCCCAAATTATTGGGACACACCTGACACCTAAATGACCTTGGGAAACTAAAGCAAGCTAATTTACACTAAAATTAACACTGTCCTGACAGTGAAAACAAAGCCCTGAGCAGGACATAGTAGAACTAGGATATCAAATTCTCAGCTTTGTGTGGGGAACACCTCTAAATGCACCTTGGTGGGCACAAGTTGATTTGCATAGATGGCAAAAAAGGATTTATTTCCTTTCTCACTTGAACCAATAGAGAGCTTGACTCCCTTCACTGATGTGATCCCTTGAAAGGGTCCTGAACTTGCATGGTTTCCTGCACCTCAGAGAAGGAGCATTCCCATCTTCCTTATCCATGGGCAGAGGGCTGTACTAGAGGAACAGCTTCTCATAGAAGCACGCAAAGATCGAAACAAAGCCAAAACATTTATTTTCTAATAAATAGTGGATAATGTCTCAGGTAGGGTGTTAGATGGCATAGATTTAATTACTATCATGGCAAACAGCTTCAATTTAGATATGTAAATATCCGTCTTTGATCTGGAGAAATAAGGCAGGGGTGCTGGTTCTGTAGACGGGATGATGTCATGCTTCAGATTACATCCTCATTTCCTGTTGGTGCTTTCCCAGACTGGACACACACTAAGTCTGACTATTAAACTCCATGTGGCATGCTGGTGAGCCAGCCAGCCAGAGACCAGGAGAAATTTATATTTTTGGTTTGTTTTCTTAAATCGAGACTAACACACTAATATAAATAAGCACAAATATTTCCAGAAGGTTGTATTTTCCGGGCTTTCCCCCCTTATACAAAGAGCACCAAGTTATTATCCTGTAAGTGAGTAAACAAGAACACCCACAAACATTTGTTCAAGGCAGCTTCCCACCACTGCCATGCAGAGCATGCTCAAGATGACAGCTGAGCTTGAGGATGTACGCACAGAGCCCATGCGTCCAGGTGGTTCTGGCAGCCCAGCCACTGCCCCAGTGTGACTACACGGCCGCATTCCACAGCTGCCCACTCTCCTCAACCCCTCCTTATTCCTCCTCCTCTCCACAGGTACACTCGTGTGGGCATGCAGCCAGTTCAGAAAGAATCCAGCTCAGGAAATAATTAATTTGTTTAGAGCTGCAGAACAAGGCTAATCTGAAGCATGCTTGCCTTTGAAACCATCAAGGAGACCAAAGCAGACCTGTATGGGTCACAGAAAGAAGAAAGAAAATCGTTTTGTCTTCAAATCCACAGCAGAGAGATAAGGGGGGGGGAACAAACTTATGAAAAAAGTGCTGGTGTGCAACCTCCCCTTCTAAAGATAAGTCAGAAGGACACTGTACATCTCCCTCCCAAAGCTTTGCTAATTTGAGCAGTTTTGCTAGCTGGAAGATTTAGAAGGAAGGAGAGTTGGCAAATACTGCATCTCCACTGTGCCAGAAATTTCCCTAGAAGCAGAAGACTTCGTACCACATCCTCAGCTTGACAGCACACGTTAAAAAAATACTATGTGACAAGCACAATCGAATCCATGCACAATGATGCAGAGAAACGGTTCTGGAGCTACAAACTAACATGTGTTCGTCAATGTGCTGCAGTGCCAAAAAGCTTCATATTGTGTGAGAAGGGAGAAAAATCAGCTCCAGAAACATGAAACTGTTACAGACTATGATCGGTCAGGGCTAGTCCACTCTATCCTTATGCAACTTCCCTTCTTCATGAGAGGACAGGGTAACAGAAAATTCATATCTGAAAAATAAAGAGTAGAAAGAGCAGCTGGCTTGTGCCTGACAGGAATTTCTCCAGCAGCATGGAGAGACTCATTAGAATTTTTCCCATGACACACCACAAAAGATGGCTGGAGAAAACAAAGTGAGGTGCTGGAGCTCAGTATATTTCTTTGTCCTTGAGAAGCCTGGCCTTGCTGAATCTCACGGGCTAATGCATGCATAATTTGGGGCATCTGATTAAGTTTATTGTGTTCCTGACTACATCCAGAGGAATGAGGGAGGGAAGGGGAAAAGGAACAGAGTTGGCTTTAGTTAAAGCTCTGCAATTGTCTTCAGTATTTACATAATGTGCTATCATAATTGCTCCTGATTGGAGACTTAAGATGCACAGAAGAAAACGACACACTAGAAGTCCCCAGCTGAGAAAACAAAAAGCAAGACAGCCCCTTGCCCTTCCCCCCTCCACTCTCAGTCAAATCAAAAGCCACTGAAGAGGAATTGAGCCAGGCTGCTTTATAAAGCCAAGAGCTCTGCATGGGCTCAGACCAGCACACCTCTTTCCATGTGCTAGTAAACTGCAAGCGGATGGCTGCACTGGCAGAGACCGTAACATCTACAGGCTTCACACACCTGGTCAGACGTGTACTGTTCCCCTGGTGCAGCGCTGGACACTTGGCAGAGGCTGGGAGAGCTACTACACCTGCTGAGGGTGTTTGGTGCTGTTTCCGAGACTTAACTGAGAAGTTCACAGTGAGGAGGAGACTATGAGCTCCACAGGAGAAGGAAGCAATGCCACCTCAGAGGAGAGAAATCACTCCTTCAGATCTATTTCACTGATGTCATTTATAAGAAGTTTTTTAGTTAGGAGGGGCACATGTAATTCTATTGGAAATTACAGAACTGTCAGTGTTTCTTAAATTTTAAAAGAGTGAGAAGTCTAGATCAGAATCAAAGATAGGAACTTTCTTCAGCCTGGGCTGGTCCCTGCTCTGGATCCAAGTGCTATGACACCTCTGTAGTGTCCTGGGCTGCAGTTACAAATCTTCTGATGTTTCAATACAGATGCTCATAACCACTTACATGTGCAGCATAGGTAGCTCCCAAAGAGATGTTGTAAGCATCTTTGTGAGATCCCTTTTGATTTAGGATTGCAGATATCTTGTTTGTAATTACATGCAAAGGCAGACACAATTCTGTTCTCAGTGATCCTGCAACCACTTGCAATGGAAAATAAGTGGAAAACACCCTTCTGATTTGTCGTTGACTTTCCTCACACAAAACAGTAAATAAGAAGAGTTTATGATTTACCAGACAGATTGATTTACCAGACCTTGACTTTATATTTTTATGGTTTTGCTTTAACCTTCTAGTCACTGCAGAACAGACAAAACAAAGATGAGTTTCTGTCCCTTCAGAGCATAGCTATGACTCACAAAGTTGATGCATTCACTTGGAAATACGGTACTGCATCATTCTCACTATATGACAGCAATAATGTACAGAAACTGCACTCATGCTTCAGGCATCAGATAACCTATTTACTAGCAGAAAAGTCCTATACTTGCACTGCTGTTTTCACTAGTTCCTGATACAATACAGCAGGAACTTCTGACAGACTCAGGAACTACATAAAGGTTTTGTACCCTGGTCCAATCAATTATTTATTTTCTTATTTCTTCAATATAAAAATTACAATGCTAGAAGAGCATAAGCTTTATTAGATATGCAAGACTCTACAAAATGCCTGAGAAATCAGGTACAACATCTCTCTATATCCTGTATTATATCCAAAGACAGTATCCGAAGTAGTGCAGTTGTTGGTACAATCCAGATCTTTCTGCCAGTAATCATAGACCTTCCAGAAACCAATGCTGGTATAAAAAGAGACATTTTCCTAGAGGCTAGTATCATTGAGATTCAAGAATCAAATATTGCTTTTCTACTTCAAATATTCCATTTCTTATGGTCAGGCTTAGGTTTCTCTGTGTCACATCACCTTTTTGCCTGCAGTGTAACCAGAGCACAAAGTTAACTCACCAGGAACATGAGCGGATTTTCAGGAGAAATGCCAAGAGGGACAAAAAGAACAGTGTGGAAAGAGCATTTCCACCCTAACCTATGCCACTGATTCTGGAAAAGAAAACAGTAAAGTTTGAGGTTCAGCATGGGCTGGTGCTTTATTTGAGGCCTACACATCCACTCAATTCTGCAAAGGAAAGAGCATAAAATGAGCTAGAAACTTCACTGTGGATACGAGTCAAATTGCAAATAGAAAGGGCTATTTTCTCCTCCTTTTTATTGCAAGCAGTCTGTTTTATCCTAGCAGTATTCAGCATTTCTAGGACTACATTTCTAGACCCATAAAAATTATGTGGGAATAAGGTACTTGAAGAGGTGGTCCTTTTAAAAACTCTTTTCTATTCTGTGGTATTTCAAAAGAGAGATGAACATGGAGCACTGGTGGAGGTAGAAGGACTTTCTGTAGCTCACCCTTTGCCATTGCACAGGGTATTATAACGTTTTATTTGCTTTACTTAACTGTCAATGAAAAACTACCATCAACAGCTGCCATCATTCCCACTACAGATTGTAATAAATAATATAAATAATAGTCCATTTTGCTAATAGCCCTCATTCTCCTGCTCTAGAGAAATAAGAGCTAGGCAGTCCACAAAGAATTGTTAAAATTGAAAGGCAAGAAAAGTTGACTAGAATTATGTGATCAATTTGACTTTTATTGGAACTGTGTTTTGCCCAGCCTTGAAAACCTAAAAAAAAAAANATAAACTACTGGGCAATTTAAAAGTCTTTACTCCTAATTTTACCTAAAATCAAATCCACTAGACTGTTAGAACTAAGAGTTTATAATTGGGTATGTACTCAGATTTGGACTCTACACTTTTGCCTTTCTCAGAATTTTACCCTTTTCTGGTGTGTTTCTATAAATCCACTTTGTTTTACCCCAATTTAATTAAGATATGAAATACCCTCTTCATTGTCTCTAAGGTTTATTGACTCAGAAGATCTCTGCTTCACTTTAGCTTCTCAATGAAGTTGCCAAAATCTCAAGAGTTCTCAAATATTTCTACTAGAAATTTGGCTGATAAATATCAGTTGGGTCAGTCATTTTCAGACAGAAGAAATCCAACTTTTTGAAAGTGTCTTCAAACATCTGCTTGTAGCTGTTGTTTCTAACCTTAAACTTGAGTTCTTTGTTATTCACACTTAGAAGAGTATCATAGGTGGATCAGTCATTGCGATGAAATAATAAAGTTTAGTTTTTTGTGATGCCATAGTATAATTAGCAATACATTCATAGCTTAATATCTCCTCCAAATGAAAAGAAAGGCTGTATCCGTGTTCTTTACAGATCAGTGGGAAGATGAAAGATTGAAGAACTGCAACAATCAGCACCTGTGCAGTTAGTGACATGTACATGAGTATAAATCCCAATGGAGATGCAGACACAGAAAGCACAGAGATGCAACAGGGGCAGACTGTGTCTTATCCAAACTTCGCTTAGAAATCCTTAACTGAGACATTGAAAGAAGTGAACTGAGAGTTCATCTAGTAAATTATTAGCCTAAGAATAGGTTTAGAGATACCGGAAATAAGTTATTCTCAGAGCTGTTCTAGCACAGTAGGCTATTTTCAGGCTCTTGTCTTGTTTCCTTTACCTATCTAGCATACTTTCATTTTCCACTTGGAGAAATCCACATCGTGTAATTCCAAACACTTAGCTATATTTGGAAATAGAAAAAAGGATTTTTCCCTTTCGTTTCCATTGTTCTTCACCCTGTCCAAGAAGTGAGTAGTATCTGAACAGAGGAGGAGTGAGCAGATTTTTTCAGAGTGTATGAGACTGTCAAGACCAGTACTGGAATACTGTAGACAAATCTATTCTCTAAGTTTTAAAAAAGAGATACTTGAAAATTGAAAGAGAGGCAGAAAGTAGCCAGAAAAGTTTTCAGTCAGCCAGCAAAAATGTGTTACAGTGAGAGAATGAAGATCAGCTTTGTTGGAACAAGAAAATTCAGATAAAAGGGACAAACATAAGAAATTACATGAAAAAATATATAGAAATATATATTTCTGGGACAAACAATAGGCTAAAACTTCTAGAGTGAATGACTAGACATTAAAATTAGGCAGTTACATATAAATAAACCTTCTTTTCAGTCTTTCCTCTTACTGGGCTCATTACCAGTTCTTCCTGTAAGAGACAAAAACCCATAGAATAAACTACCAAAGAAAATAGAAACTCCTGCATATTTGACATCCTCAAATGGGGATCAAACTTGCATTTACCAAGCAGAAGTTACTGAAATCAATATGCAACTAACTGGATAAAGTTTAGTGACCTTTTAGAGGGAAGAGGTCAAACCCAGAATATTTTGTGGTCCTCTTTGTTTTAACATGTCTAGTTCCCCACAGCCAGAATACGTGAATATACTTAAATACTTTATTGACAACTTGAAATGCTAAAAAGAAGTAAAAATTCAATGTTGTGAGCACTAACCCCTCTGATAATTCAGATGGCTCTAAGCAAGATCTATGTCTTCCACCGAGAGATATTTATGATCACTTCTCTTAGTGTTACACACTTTAGTGTCTTTTCCAAAGTTCCCTTCTTTGGCACAGAACAAGACTCCAATGCTTAGCAGGGGAGCAAGTTGAGACACAGAGAACATAGGGACTCTATTCCCAGCTCTTCCATCACTCTCTTCAGCTACCTGGAGGACTTCTTTGTACCCTTTACATTTTTGAGAACAGAGGAAAGAAGTATTTTCTCACCTTTGCAACATACTTTGCATAATTTAAGTGAAGAACAATATCCAGTTGCCACATACCTGGTATCTGTCCATATCACAGGAAAAAAAGAAGTCTGAGTGCTAAATATCTGAAATACACTAAGCAGTAAAGATGTAATGGGAAGATTATCTCTCCTTTCCCCCAGACCAGATCATTTGTTTGAAGTTATGAACACCTTCATGTGAAACAGTCCCAACTCCGCAGCTGGATGCGATCTGCCTAAAGCTCTAAGAAAACTTATTTTGTGAAGTTGCTCTGAGTGAAGACACACACACATTTACTTTTACTGCACTGAGGCTGAGACTTTCTGTACCATTCCAGAAATGCAGCCACTGTCAGACCCACAAATGCTCCCCAGAGTACAGATAAAGTTAGAATTTGGGTTTATAAACATTTGAACCCCAAAGTGTCTGACACAAAATGGGCTTTTTCAGAGAATATATCCAAGGTGTTACTCATTGCTAGAAAGACTATTGACACCTGGCTTTCCTTGGTGTTTCAGTCACATATTTGGCATCGGAATTGTCAGAACATGTTGCAATCACTCAGATGACTAATACATTAAGGTATTTTTGTGGCAGAGGGCTGGAATACTTCCCACATTTCCCCTTTTGTCTTTTCAATAGAGACGGATTATCCCTTTCGTATACTTCATTAAAATACAATGTCCAAGGATGTTAGGAACTATACAGCATATACAGTCCTTCCTAAATTGGACACTCTGTGTAATCTGCTTTTCTGGGAGTTCATCATTTGAGGATGAACCAGGAATCGGCTTACAGGAACAAGGCTTTGTATGTTTGTTGTGCCAAGACCAGCACTGCTTGAATTCCCCAACTGCAAAACAGGAAGCTGAGGCCAGAGTGCTCTCACAACTCAGAAACTGGTGTCAGCCAGAGTACTGATGGTCACCCAGGGGTCCTTCAGGCTTGCCATGCCCAGAACAGGCTGATCCTGATATTCTCCTATTCACTGACAAATGCCCATTTCATCTCAGGAGGGATCAAGTACAGCTCCATGAAAACAAAGGCAGTTTCTACATTACGGTAAAAATGTTTGGGGTTTTTTTGCCTCTGTGAGAGCCAAGTTTCATAGATATGTCTAGGAAACTGGAAATCAGAGTCCAGCTGAAGGCCCTACATTTCTAAATAGCCAAAATACTCTCTTGTCTCTTCTCTCCCAGTTCAGCACTGACTTACCAGCAGGTACCCTCCCTGCCAAGGGAGCTGCCTCAGGGGCAGACACAGGTCTTGTATGCTGCACAGCAAGGGTTAGGGTTATATAGGGTTAGTGTTTCATAAGGTTTACAGTTGAACAAATGAGTGCAAACATTAAACAGTCTTGGTCTTGCTTTTAGGATTCAGAAGATTTTTGATTTTTGGCTTTACACAAAAGGATTGTATCTTGACTGAAACCCAAATATTTACAAACACAAAAGTATTGTGTCTTGATGGACGGAGTAGGAATTCTTGTTTGGCCTTCTGTGGTTTTGCTCTGCCTCTTCTCCAACACCTTTTTCTGAAATAACTCAGAAAAGTCATTACCTTCCTCTCCTCAGCTTTCGCCTGGGCAGGTGCAGAGGCAACCTGTGTTTTATAAAGGTGTGGAAGGTCACACTAATCCCTGTGTTTTCTGTGTTACAGAATGAAATTCTTGTAGCTGAAAAGGCTTTGGCATGTGTCCCACAATTTCTTTCCAAGGATTTGGTACCCTGTGTGGAATTTATTATTTGTGGACTTTATTGTTTGTGGCAAGAGGACTGTTTTTCAACCACTTGCTCCTGCACACCAAGGCCCTGATTCCACAAAAGCTTTTGCACTCACTCAGGTAAGTCATCCTGTAGATTCCTGCTCTGAGGAAAGGTAAAGATACGAAAAAAATATCAGGGTTTTGCACTCTTCTGATATATTTTGGGCACATCTCCGTGATATAAATCCAGAGTAGATCAGTTTAATAGATTTTCCTTCTATGCAAAGACAATGGAAATGCTAAGCATAATGACAAATAGCATAAAATTAACTAATGTTATGTATCTGAAAAACCTTACTTTGTATCACAGTGATTGATGTTTTTATTAGCAAATTCAAGCATAAATATTTCCCCTTTAGAGTGATCAGCAGCTTCAGGGTCTTTTGATTATTATTATTTTGTATCCTCTCTGTTTTAATTATAATGTGCTTTGCACTTCTCTAACAATTTTCATCTCAAATCTTAAATTACTTTGCAAGCATGAATTCATTAAACCTTACAACGTCCCTCTGAGGAAGCTGTTTAATGAATACATCCAAGTTATGGATAGGCAAATTCAGATGCACAGATATTAAGTAGTTTTCCCAAAGTCACAGAGTAAATCACCAAAAATAACA
The DNA here is from genome assembly GCA_013390005.1 of Calyptomena viridis. Taxonomy (NCBI): domain Eukaryota; kingdom Metazoa; phylum Chordata; class Aves; order Passeriformes; family Eurylaimidae; genus Calyptomena; species Calyptomena viridis. The sequence goes on from WEIV01000123.1 coordinate 37,628, forward strand.
GAAAGAGAATTTAAGGGACACATGCTGCCAGGTCACAGGAATACAAATATAGAGAAATATCTTTGTAGATAACACAGACCTTGTGGGTTCCCACTGATGTGAAACCATCTCAAGGCATCACCTCTTCTACTGCCTGCCAGACCATAGACCCCTCTTTCACATCTAAGTGTTTCAACCAAACTGGCCTCCAAGGTGTGCTGTGATAACCATAGGGTAGCATCAGTACTGGCATCACTGCTGCCACATAGTGGTTTAGATAAAAAGAAAATAGAGCTTTTGGGTTTTTCTGTGTAGGAGTTTTACTTTTTTTCTCTGGTGAGGCTCATCCCCATGATAAGCTGGAGCACAGGGGCAGCAGAGACTCAGCAGCCTCAGCAGCACGCCAGCTGCAGCTAGAGCCTCTTTCCCTACCTCCAACCAGCCCCAGCAATGGACCACCTCATTGTACTCCAAGAGCCCTAGAAAAGTTGCGAATGTCCCGTTCCTGGAAGTGTTCAAGGCTGGGCTGGATGAGACTTTGAGCAACCTGGTCTAGTGGGTGGCACCCCTGTCTGTGGTGGGTGGAACTAGACGGTCATTAAGGCCCCTTCCACCCCAAACCATTCTATGATTCTATGATTCTATCTCCTCTTAATGTCCAAGAGGCTACTGCTGTCTCTTCTAACAGCTCTGGCTTGTAAAGGGCCCTAGGATGCATCTGGCAGTGACAGATGAATTTTCACTGCCAAAGCTTCTGTCTGTCCAATAAAAACACTGCTAGTGCCTGATTGTATTGATAGTACCTAGTCACCATCTGATATGGAGACAGGTTTTGGGGGTCTTTTTTGCTCAGGAACTGGAATCACAAGCCAGGCATCAGTGCAGGGAGGGTGTAGTGCCCGTGCTGCACATGCAGGCCCACAGTATTGGGTACTGCTGAGGCACTGCATGTACAGCACTGGTTGAGATTGGTGGGTTCTAAAGGTGCTGAAATATCTCTCCGAACTGGATCAGTACTCTTAACTAACTGCTCCAGGAATAATAATAATAATATTAACAAGGCTCCAAGCACTTTCAGAACTTCACTCATTCTCTCTCTTAGAATACAATTCTCAATAACAATCCTGTATGTATTCCAGCTCAACCTTTCCTCTCTCCCTTTTTTCCTTCTTATTTTTCTCTTAAATGCGACAGAAATTGCTTTCCTGGAATATGAAAACTAATGTATGCAAATTGTTACACAGCATTACCACTGCCACTGTATTGTTGAGGTAGTTAATTACCAGGATATTGCAGTTTGTCTGCTCTCTTATCCCCTTGTACTGCTCCGAAAAGGAAACAAAGGAAACAACATCAGAGAGACAAAGACAGAACTCAGTTCCCTATTAATAACCACCGTAAAGGAAATAAAGGATTAAAGGCCATTTGCAGCACACATGGCATACAGCTTCATATGGCACAGATGCTGAAGAGGGTCTTGGAACTGTGTCTGCACCTGGTCACATTATTCATCTAGAGATAAACCTTGAGATCCTTGCTTAATTTACGTTGAATTTCTGTAATGCCAAAAGGAATTTCACAGAAGTGAAATCTAAGTGAAAACCAAGTCCAGTGGCAAGAACATTTCTTGAAATCACAAAATGCCTCTAAGTCTTGATTCTGTCACTTTCGTGCAGCTATCACATTTGCAGGTGACTTTAACTGATCTTGCTTTCCTTGTCTGCAAAAAGAGTGGTAACTTTGTTCCTCAGAAAATATTTTGGGATTTATCTTAGAGATGAAATTCTGACTTTCTAGTTCCTCCAGACAAGGCAACATGTTCTCAATGACGGAAAAGCCAGGCCCGGACAAGAGGTAAGTAATATCATCACCAGATTTTTCATGCTCACTGCAATCAATGATGACTTTTCTGAAAAACAATGACAGAGGGTGGTCCTGAATAAAAATTACATGATTTAGCCTTAGAAAGCATACAGAGACTTGATAAAAAAATAAAAATCAAGAATCCCTATGGATTCTAATGGCTTCATAATTTTTAGATCTGATCTGTGGGATTTAATAGCCATTTTAATAGATGGCTAAAACTGCTATATTGAATACACAATTGCTTATTGCATTTAAAGGGTATTTATTTTAATTTTTTTTCTATTGATCTCATTCAATCTCTTCACAATTATATTTGTGCTGGTCCTTTCAAGTTCTATAGGTTGCTTCCATAAAGGCAGACTGTCCCTGTTGGTGACATCAATTAAAAGGGTCAGTTGTTCTGAAATAAAGAGAAAGATAATGAGAAAACCCAGTGCTCACCGAGTGGGTGGGCACCAACACTCCACCTCCAGTTATCTCCAGCCAATAACACTACATGATGATGAGGTAATGCTTGCATTCAATACTCTAGGCAGCGCTTCAGTGGTTTTTAATTCTCCTTAAAGGAGACAAAACTGTGAGGCTTCACTCTCCCTGCTCTGCTGGTGCAAATGATGATTTGAATTCAGATCTTTACAGTTACGGGGAAAGGGGACAGTGGGGAAGCGTGCCAGTGTTCAAGCTTTCCTTCCCTTCTGTCTTTTGTAACACATAAGCAAGTCTGAAGGATTTTACTCTTGCATGTTAAAGGAAATCCAAGCAGGTGGTTTGTTTCCTGCTGTAGACAAAACCCAGGATGGACTGATTCCGAAGGCTTCTGAGTAAATTTAGAAAACTGCAATTTTCGTATAACTCACAAATCAGCTCACTCTCCTTTCATCATCCTAATGCAACCAAGGGAAAGAAAAACATTTTGTGACTCTGTATTTAAAACATATCAGTAGGGGAAAGACCACAGAAACAGCTTTATTTTCCTCAGCTAGTGTATTCTGCATGCATTTCAGTCACACCTCTGTATTTTCTTTGACAGGAGGAACAGCTCCTCCTGTTGAGGCCAGTGCCACCACAATAAGCAGTTGGTATATAAAGCAGGCTCCTGAAACAATAGAGCATTGTCAGGTAAACCTTGGAAGCAGATTGTGTATTACGGACAGCATTTTGGGAGTGAGACAGGAATTCCCTCCTTCACACTCAGGCTCCAGGCTACCTCTGCAGGCCTGTAAAGTGGAAGAAAACACTTTTTTACTAACTGAATGCACTTGGTGAGAAGTCATGATAAGGAAAAGAGGGGTTGCATCCAACAAGCTCTGTACCCAGAGCAGGAGCCATCCTGACGGTGTTTTCCAGTCACTTTCTTGACTGCAAAACCAGTTTTAAACGGATTAACTGGCCGCTGTACTTGCACATCAACAACCAGATAATTGTCCTTGGCTGACTAAACATTTTCAAGTGATCATTTTTCTGCTAGAAAAAGTATTTCTCCCTTCAATCAAGTCCAATTACCCCAATCATCTCTTTTAATTGTTGTCTTTCCAGAAGATATATTCCATAAGGGCTTTCTTGCCAATACCTTCGGATGTTTTATTAGGGGATTATATTGACCTACTTGAGGCTGATGTCTGTCTTTCATCTGCAGCAAGCCAGTGTTAAAACTTCATGGACATGGGTACTGGAATGGCTTGTGGGCATACAGATGAGGCAAGGAGGAAGGCAAGAAGGGGGCAGAAGTGAAGATCCAGAAACATACGTGTGAATGGCAGTTCTGCCTCTTGAACTAAAGCCAAAACTCCACAGATGCTCAGCTGGATGAGTCCATATGGAGCCTCTGGGGCTGGGAGCCATGGAGATATTACTAATTTTTGAGATGATTTCCAGTGTAATTGCTGAAGTAGCGCCTTTTCTTTATCTCAACAGGAGTTACAGTGGGAGACCAGAGATACACAGCTTGGTTGTTATTTTACTATACATCCAGCCTGACAAGGGCAGTGGGAAATCAAAATCCTCTGTCACTTTACACAGCTCTTGGCTTCAGTGTGATAAGGAGGAAACAAAAGAAGAATTGGAACAAGGTCCCTATTTGCAGCACATATGCTTCAATGCACCCAGATACACAGATAAAACTCCAGTGAAAAGAATGGAATGAACATGAACTTAAAGAAAACCTACTCAAAGTGTGGAGTCCAACAGCCTTTCTCCTTAAAGGCTGGAAATACACAGGGTTGGTACAGCACGTTGTGAAAAGATTCAAATACAAGAGCTAGAAAAGCTTTTGTAAAAACGAAACAAAACGAAACAAAACAAATCAAAACCAAAAAACAAAACCACTGTTCAATTAACCTTGAAAAATGTATTTGAACTTTTCTTGGATTTATATCAAACGTACATTACAGTAAGCATTTTAATGTCTGTCTTCTTTCTGTTTTGTAGTGAGCTTGGCAAAATATGTCTTTCGTTGCACAGGGGTTCCTCCTTTGTCCCTTCCCTTTCTTCCCACACAGTAGAAAAGGCATTTTGGACAGATTTCCTCACTTATCTCCACTGTAGTTGTTTTCTAAAATGTTTATTGCATTACTGTTGGCAATACAACTTGCCCTAACTCCTCTGCACTAAGCAACATTATATGGATGTGCAGAGCCATGACAAGAATGCTCTTCAAAGAGTTCACTGATATCTAAGTCATATCTTTGAGCATTGGTGAAAATACTTGTCCATCCACTGCTGGGGGCCCTGTTCTATAACAGGACTCTGCCTTTGTGTGTATGCTGTCTCCTAAGAGGCAGCCACTTGCTAGTTCAAGGATGTTCTAACCTGTCTGAGTAACAGGGAGCTGTAAAAAGTCGCCTGAAAGATGACAACAACTGGAGAATACAGTGAAACAGTCAACTCTCTCTTCCTGCCTGTTAGGTTACTACTTAACTTGGTCCTTGTTGCTAAGTCTGAAAGGGAAACAGGTTTCTCCATGCTGCAGAAAGAGTGGAGAAGAATGAGAGTGCATTGCAAAGTGGGATCACCTGAAATTATTCTTGCTTCCAGCTGCCGGAGAAGGAAGACAATTAGCCTCTAAAATTCAGCTTGGAATCCTGATTTTGATGCATCTCAGTGGTAGTAAGTTTTTGAACCAGCAGATGTGGATCAGCTCATCATGGGGATGGACCTATGGACAATACTCTGATCATCTCAGAAATCAACTGTCACTTGACCTATATAGATGTGCCAGTACCATGTTTGATTTGGGCCCGTGTTTAAGTTATACGTTTGTATTCAATAGTGATTCCTCCTACTGTGAATAAGACCTGACAGTAACAGAGTCTGATCTCTGGAACATCTACAGGTATTTAAAATTTTAATTTTGAAGAATTGCAAAAACTGTGACTTCTGTGGGAGGAGGAGAGGAAATAAAGCCTGCTGCAGAAACCATAGTTGATACACTATCAGTCACGACCAAGAGAGGAAGACCTAGAGGAAAAAGAGAAATATTTTTTGGCAAAACAGTGAGATAAGAACCAAGATAAGTCACCCGGGCTGAGAGTCAAAGTGTATAGAAGATATCATGAGAAAATAATTCTCAGGAGATACGCAGGCATCTAATTTGCATGAACAAGGAAAGACATGGAAGGAGAAGAGGATTCTGCAAAAGAAGGTGAGAGCAAATAAAGACTGATGGGAGGCAATGAAGTCAGTTTGTTTATTGAGGTACAAAGCATGCACCTGACGATTTGGAGTACATCTCTTTGAGGATGACCTACTGGAGATGTCTTAGGGGAGCCTGCTTTCTAGAAATGCATGAGCTCTCAGCTCCTGATGTTTGGGGGCCACTCAGGAAAGTGAGAAACACCATTAGTGTTTTTGACCTTCTCACATGAAAGAAGGTAAAATGCATCAAATACTGCCTTACCTGCCTCCTTGAAGAAGAGCATTCTTGCACAATGCAGAAGGAAGTTGGGAAGTTTTGATATAAGGAAGAGGCTCCTCATGCCAGAAAGAACATGTAACTTGAGGATAGGCAGTGCAGCTTCTATAAATGGGATTTTCAAGGGGTTAAAGAGCAGGATGCAGTAGGATATGTCACAGGAAGGAACTATAGGCATTTATTAGCAGAGGAATGGTATGAGGCCATTGTCAGAAAGACTCTCATCACAGTGAGGAGGAGGAGGAACTACAAGTCCAAATCCTAGACATCAACTGTTCAGTGTGTGACTATAAGCAGGCTGTAGTTGCAGTGCTTCTCTAACCCCATTATCCTGTGGAAAATATTTCCCCCACTGAACACAGACCCACATGTCCATTACATATGAATGAACAGCCATATCCTGTCACAGCTCTCTACTACATCTGCCTTCAACACTAGCTCTACAAAAGCTCTTCCTGTGTTTCATCAACAGTATCTGACAAGAAAATGCAGACATTTTAGCTCTATGATTACAGTGTAGTATCCTTCTGTCCTTATTTCATATAACTTCTTTTCCCACTGATGACAATATTTTACCTTTTTTTTTCTCCATATACCATCAGCACTAAGTGCTGATTTAAATCAGTAAATGCTGCACTATGTCTGTGCTTTTCCCTCAGCAAAACAATCTACCTAATGAGATCCTTTGCCCTGAGGAGGCGACTATTACATCCTTGAAAGATAACACTAAGAGGAAAGCTAACAAGCAACAAGGGGAAACTCAGTGACCACAGAGCCTGGAGAACTGCAAGGAGATGTAAAATGAAAATGAGACATTTCTGATACTGTTGTTCTACACCGAGACAACACCATTTACCTTGACTAATCAGCAGTGTGCCACAAAATGAGCAAAACCAGGGATTCAACTGCACTGAATAACCTCTAGTGCAAGCTGCCTTGATAGGTAAGCTTCGTCTGCTCAAAACAGACTTAGCAA
>WEIV01000123.1:51171-94352 GCA_013390005.1 Calyptomena viridis
TGGTATTGTTCTTAACCTGTCCCTGTCACAGGACAGCCGTTAATCCCCAAAGCTTCTGTTTGTCTTTTCCACCTCAAATGGAAGGGGTATTCTGCTTAACTCGCTGCACAGCTAAGCCCTTTATCAAAAATAGTTCCATACTTATTATCCGTAAGTTCTAAGAAGTCATAGCAGTTTTCTCCACTCATGACACCAGTCTCCTGTGTTTTGTCAGAACAGTGGACCCAAACCAGAATTATTCTTTACTTCAGTGGCAGCTGACTGGCCTGAACTCAGGAGCAGCTAATAAAATCCCAAGTAATAGCATTTCAGAAAGGACACACAAAAATATCAGCATGAAAAATTCCAAACTTAGGACATTGCAAAGACAGAAAAATCAGTTTGTAGGAGAGCACTACGACAGAGTATTTTAGTACTGGATAGTCTGGAGCAGCAGGCCTGTAACACCCAACTGTCACATTCAGTGGCTTATTCGATCTTAAGGAAAAACAAAGGTTCACTTCCAACTTTGGACACACTGACTGATTCTACATTTAAATAGACATTGAGCCTCTCATTGTCTCTTAGACATTAAAAATAAAAACTCATCTATTTAGGGTTTTTTTAGAAGAATTAATAGAATTCCAATACTGGTTTTTCCCCCCCAGGATGATCAGTATCAAAATAGTCTGTCTGGAAAGCTACAAACAGGCAATGTGATAGGAATCTCCGGGCTTGACCTTGCTGCTAACCTACTCTGCAAGCATCTCCTCTCTTCTTCTCCCCTTTCACCTCTGTAGATAGTAAAAAGAATGGCATTTCCCTGAGTTTGTAGAGGAGCTGAGCAGTTGTTTGTTGTTTTTTTTTTCTGAAGAGTTGTGATCTCTAGGCTAAAGATTAGTTCAACTTCAACCTCACACCAAACCATGCAATAACCTCCAACCCTTTTTAACCCTCTGCTTGCCATGGAACAGAGCCTTCTGCCAAACCTGTAGGTGTCAAAAGGGAACCTGTACTGTACGTAGGTAGGGGTAAGGCATGCCTCTGCTCCTAGAGCAATAGCTTGCTCCAAAGCAGCCCTTGCTCAGCAGGATAGATCATTCCTTCCTGGTGTCCAGTTTCCATAGCTACGTCCCCTGCACAAACTCATTTGCTGATGTAAACTCAACACTAATATGGGTAAATAAACACTGAGCTGCTGGGTCCACCCATTTGCTTCAACACATTGGATTGCAGCTACAACATGTTCGGTATTTTCTGAGCAGTGAAGAATCTGATACTTTTCCCTTCCTGCATTCATTAAAAGCAACAGGTAAAGGGCCAGATATAGGTCAGCAACCCAAACAATTGGATGGTTCTGATCCAAAATCCCATAAAAGCAGTGGAAAGACTCCCACTGACTTCAAAAAGGCCCTGCCTGAATAGCAAAGTGAAATGTTACAGAGAATGGTATACAACTTAGTTTATTTCCTTTATCAAACTGAGTTCCGCCTTTTCTACAAATGCTGGCAAACCTTCTGATACAGCCACCTTTTTTTTTCATTATTTGTTCCCTGCCTGCTTTGAAGAAAGGCTGATATCACCTGATTATTTTTCAGTGTTTAGTTGTGGCTGCCATTTGTTCCCCCAAAGTAAACCAGAGAGCACTACACTCTTCTGGTGACTGCCAGAAGAGGGAAGGAGCAGGCCACCAAGCTGCACAGTAAAGAAGGTGTCCTTCTGGCACTCCACACTCACCACTTCACCTGTTTCACCAACACTGAAGTTTTCTGTCATCTGTGAGGCTAGAGGGCAGCCTTGCTACTCAACATTTCAATATCTGTATAAACTTTGTGTTACTTTGGGTTTGTATCGAAATCAGGCTTTCTGTTTAGGTTTTTAACAAAAAAACCTTTGTTATGGTTTTAACAAAGCCATGTATCAGGGCACTTCACACAATGTTGCTTGTTTTACTAAAGGAAAAATTCCAGAGCTCTCACATTTCAGCTCAATGTTTTCCCTTTCCCAGAACCCAAATGACTAAGGACTTGAGAAATTCAGGGATGGTCTTGACATCTGCACGAATGACATTACCATGTACCTACAGTGCTCAGTGGCAAAGACTGCTGCAGTGAGGAACTGGACAGATCACCTGCTCCCATCCCAAGCTCTGTCTGAGCAATGAGCCCAGAGATAGTCAATGGATTGTTCATTTTCTCCAGAGTTTCAGTCAATGCTAAATACAGTGCTTTAAAACACAGAAAGTAGCAATAATAGACTATCATATCAGTGTTCTGCTTCATTGGAGCTACTCAGACCTGTTCCAGAACAAGCAATATAATTTTACATGGGGATTATTACCCAGGGATATTAAATGCTAGGAAAAAAAATAGCCAGTCTCCAAACCACCAAATCGCAAACCAAACTTAAAAAAAGCCCAAACAACAAAACAAGAAAACATTACCTCTTTGTAGCAAGGAACAGCACCAAATTATTGTCATGTATGTATGGGCACATGCTTATGAGCATATACCTGCAAAAGCTGCATGCATCCCAGCGTCATAGAACAGCTAGTTTGGCAACAGGACATATGGTGCTGGGCAAACCATGGCAAATGCTGCAACATGAAGGGCATTCCATCTGACTGACAGTGACATAAGAGGCCAATCAATTCTGGTTCTCAGAAACCTTTTGCCTCCTGGAAGGCTGTAGATAGAAGGGGAACCATCATCTTTGGTCAGAAGATGGTGGTGTTGTGATAAATAGATAATCTAAGTACAAAAGCATTATGTCTGATTTGTACAAACTTGTGGCTGAGAAGTTATAAATTACATCACCATATTCAGTTACTGGAAACAACACTTCCTGCCACCTTCAGTCTGTAGGGAGATGTCTCAATCTCAGATGTACCTTTGTTAATCACTGCATTAATTTTTCCACTTGAAAGGGAAGAATAGAACTTGTGCAGAGCAGGAAGTTCAAAAAGTCTCTCAATCTAAGGTGTTAAAACATTTGACCCTCTTGATGTTTAAGGTCATAACAAATAACAGAATGTAAACAGGCATCTTAAGGGTAAATATACCTTGATTGATGTGCACAAAAAATAAGAACATTTTAAGTTTTCAGCCATTCTCTAAAAATGCTGATTATGTCAAGGACAAAATATTTCACCAATATATACTGATTTTAATGAAGATCATAACAGAAGGTCTTGAAGCTTTAAGGTGGACGGTAGCCATTTCTCAGAGACAGCCTGAAGTGAAAACCTTACCTTTTGCATTGAAAAGCTATGAAATAATCCCAAGCAGAATGGAAGCAGAATTTAACACTCCAAAAACCTTTCCAAAGCATCGAGATCTTGTTTGGAAGCTGTCTTCCAGTACACCTTGTATATTATCACCAGAAGTTCACTGAGGATACATTAGGATACACTCGTATATGAGTATCAGAAAAGGTAAGCCTAATGAAAGGACCCAAATGGACACCTCTCAAGGCTACTTTTGACCTCCTCAGTACCTGAAAATAACTCTGTCAAGCATCTTGGCTGCCACTCCTGGGGGTTTGGCATTCCTGTGTGCTGACGTGACCATCTCTACCTTGAGTCTTGCTGTACTGCACTGCATGAGCCTTTGTTCAAACTCCACCTCTCTCACCTCAGACTATCAGGGTCCTACCCTTCATATCCCTGCACTTTACTGGCATTCACAGCACTAATGCAAGTGAGATGACAAAGGCATTGAACAAGTGGTTATGGCTTTGTGAACAGGAGAGTCCTAGGCCTCTTTCCTCTCTCATACAGTTTGCACTATCTGTAACCTCAGTGATTTATGTTAAGTTATTTGGGCATGATAATCGTAATTGGCAGTAGTAGACCCTCTTCGTTTAAATCACAAGATAAAAAATGATTGCCCTTGTCTACTTTGGATTTATTTTCTTCAAACTTCCCACATTATAACTCCAGAATTGTCAAGAAGGAAATGTATTATGTAAAAAAACCCAACAGATTACTCTCAGTAATGTCCAAGAAAGGGCAAATTCAGCAGGGGTCCTCTTGTTCCTCAGTAAGCTCTGAATTTGAACAGTCTTCTAGATGACACTGATGGCCCATGGTCAAGAGGAACTTTCCCAGTAGCAGGGACTCACTGAGTCAGACCCTTCTCTCTCTCCCAACGTTTTGGGCAAGAAACCCTTGAGAAAGATGTACCTTGCTGGAATTCCACCGCTTTAGTTTCTAGGGCTGTTCATTAGCCCTGCCACGGCTGACACACTTAAGCATGTTAAAGAAAAGTAGTGGAAATAAACTGGATAGTTTGTAAGTAACATTGCCTTTAGCATGCAAAAAAAGTATAAAATACTGATGGAATAATTGCAACAGCAGTGAAGCTATTAGTGGTCATTTATTAATGCAACCCATTGCCAGGTATTAACCACAGCAGGCAGACCTGAGTTCAAAGCATCTGTGCTTTTTCTCCACGATAACCAATGGCACTGGAGCCATGCAAACTTAACAGGCAATGCTTTTCCTGGTGCAAGTAGTTTGGAAGCCTCAATCTCTTATCTGTTCATTCCTTACTCCTTCCTTCAAATATTCTACCATCTGCTGTTAGCACAGTGCTACCAACTCACATTGAGTCTGCTTGGGGACCTCTAATGTTCACAGATAGCAAGACCCCATTTGAACACTTTTTGGGTAACTCTACCCATTTTGCAGTGATCATGTTCAACCAGCTTGCCCCTCACACATAACTGGTGGGCCATCCATCTAGAATTGCCTCCATGCCTCTCCTCATGGGGATGTCTTTGAGATGTGGACAAAAGAAAGGGTCATGCTTTTCCCAGAACTGCAAGAGGTGAAGGTAGTCTTTGAGGAAGTGAGGGACAGGTCACTCCCTGGAGTGAAATGTCTCATCAAACATAGATTTTGGAAATAAAGCTCTAACTAAACAAAGAAAAGTCAATAATTAGTCCGTGTTTCTCATTCCATCACCTTTTCTCAATATTCTGAGGTTTATCAAGTAAGCAAGTACACAGTGATTTTTTTTGTGGATAATGAGTATCTCACCCTCTTCTGCTAGCCTGTCCTTCCCACCTGATTGTTCCCCATCAAGCAAACCTCCAGAGAATCATCTTGCCACAATGTCTGAGTGCTCGCACTTTCATGTCCTATCATTCCTGTGCACTGACTAAGTAATAAGAACAATTGATAATATTTTGCTACTTCAGGTGAGACAAGGCACAGCACTGAGAATGAGAAGATAACCAGGAAGCAGGATGGTTATGCATGTTGCATCTTCCTAGCAGCCCTTCAGAGCTGTGTAGTGAAATCTCACAGAAACAGATGCAAAGAGCAGACCCTTCCTACCTATGATTCTTCACAAGAGCGGCTACAAAGTTTGCCTTATAGATTTGCTAGTATAACTTGTTCAGTGCAGTGAGATTGTAACACAATCTTCTTCCAGTCATGTCTGAAGGTCAGGATGACCCTTTCTGGGGCTCCAGTCAACTGAATGTTGATGGCAGTGTGCCATCACCAATCATTACACAAATACTTTCTAATATGGATCAGTGCTTGATGGGCTTTTATGTAAGGTACTCTGATAAACGGAAAGAGACTGTTGGAATTTGTCTGTCTTGTCAATGACTGCATAAAAGAAGCTTGATTTTCACTCATAGAAAAGACTTCCACTATTGAGCCCCTTACAGCCTTACAATTTGGGGATGAAAAGACAGAGACTATAATAGTCCTTTAACTTTAGCCCTTAATGATGTCAGTAGTAGATTTCTTTATGAAGCAAATACTTATTATACCTTTATGGAAAAAAAAATAAACCAAAAAACTTCAACAAAAAATCCCACAGCAATGTGAGAAAGAAATCAACAAGAACTGATTTAAGGAACATCTTGGGACACAAGACAAGCTGGAAACTTCCATTTTCAGTTCATTTCTGAGGTTAAAAAAAAAAAGACTTTCAAAACATGTTACTATAATACTCCAAATGAGAGCCATAACATGGAACACCTCTGGAGTTATGTGGGTGTTGTGAGCTAGCCTTGTCAGGCAGCTAAGCGTGACCCAGATGCTCATTGTATCACCCAGGGTCCAGCAGGAATAGGAAGGGAATGGGAAGGGCAAAAGCTAGAAATCTCATGGGCAGAGACAACAACAGTTTAAAAAGTGAAAAAAAAGGGAAAAAAAGAAAAGCAAAACCAACAAAAGACAAGTGAAGCAAAAAAACCCTCCATAACAGCTTGCCACCAGCTGACCAATGCCCAGCCAGTCCCTGAGCAACAGCAGCTGTGGCAAACTTTTTCCTCTAGCTTTTATTGCTGGACATTGCACCATACGGTACCCATATACCTCTGGTCAGTTGAGATCAGCTGTCCCAGTTGTGTCTCCTCCCAGGTTCTTGTGTATCCCCAGTCCACTTGCTGGCAGAGCAAGTGAGAAGCAGAAAAGGTCTTGACGCTGAACACTGCTCAGCAATAACTAAAACATCTCTGTGTTATCAACATTGCTTTCATGACAAATCCAAAACAGCATCATACCAGCTATGATGAAGAAAATTAACTCTATTTCAGCTAAAACCAGTACAATGGCTTTGATGGGGTAATGCAGATTTGGCAGCATCTTTTACACCCCCTTAAAAACTAACTTAACCTCACTTCAGAAAATCCTGGGCTAAGAGCAGAGGAGATGAATTGACTTTCTGGATATTTATTCCTTTTGCTTCTGATATTTGTATTTGGAGCTGCTGGTGATATGCTTGGATGGCTGCTGACAGGTATGACAGAATGTCTCTGATTACAGGAACTTTATCAGTTGAGACACTGCTATCAAATGCTGCACAGTGATTACCTGCATCCGGCTGCCCTTAAAAGACTCTGTGTTTTCTCTCTCTCCGTCTTTCAGTAATTTACCTTTCGGGCTGGTTTCAGCATCACTGTTCCTCCTTTCTCCTCCCTGAAAAGATATTTTGGAACATGCAGGTGATCGCTGTCAGTTGTAATTCTTCAAAAATGTAAATGTGCTTCAGAGAAGAGGAAATATGGTATCTGTGACTCATCCATACTTCAGGCAAATTCTCTAGTTCAAGGGAAAATGAAAAGACAGGCCCTCAAAAAAAAAAGTAGGAGACCGGAATAACAAAGTTAAACAGGAAGAGATATTGAATATAGTCAACAGGCTTTAGAAGCAGCAAACGTCTGATATACAAGAAAGTAACAATAGGCTGAGAAATTAATTATTCCAGATGTACTGTATATCCTGCACGCAAGTGGAATAGCAGACCTCAACTTACAGAAAAGTACAGCCTGTTTTGGTTTGCATGAGGACAGGCACTTTTCTGACACACATATAGAGAGGAGCACCTGATCCCCACATAAGTCCATCCACTGCCATGCAGGCAGAGTATTAACACCTGGCTGTCTACCAGAAACCCTCTCTCTTGGAAACAATTGTGTGGTGCTGTGGTATTTCCTTTCTGCTTCTCTGGTGTCCCTCCTGTTGAGTCACTGAGGTCAGACACGACAGTTTTAAAGGGCCAAAAGTTGTGTGTGTGCAGAACAATTGGGAAAAATCCTTGTCATCCTTCTGCTGCTGCTCATGAGCAAGGCTTGCAGCCCCATGAAACAATGCCACTGTCTTAGTGGCTTGCACATCACTCCCTATTCCTGGCCATCCCGAGGACAGTAGCTCATGCAGCCCATTCATCCTGGGCTCCTGGGCAGCTGCTGTTTGCATGAGGATGGTCCCTCTGCTGCTTTATACAGTATTTAGTACTGCATTTCATTAAATAATTATTGGTGTCATTAAATATATGACACCTATAATTATTGGAGTCAGGGCTTGGGTGCACAATTCTACCTGTCATAGCATAAACAGAAGCTCAGGTGATACAGAGGAACTTGTACCAGGCTCTGCTGTCATGAACAAGAGTGAACATAGTCTAATCCCAAAGCAATACAGTACTTCATGTTTCAGACCCCAACACAGACACTTGCAAACTATGTTTTAACATCTCTGCAATGACCTAACACATGGCAGTTGCTGGTGGACTAGAAGTGTTTCCATGGCAGACTGGCTTTGCAACAAAAAAGCATAACAAGTGGTTGCCTAGAGCTGCGATATATTAGGAGCTGCACAATGTTAGTGGAGTGTGTGAACAGTGGCGAGTCTGGAAAGACTGATGTCCTTGAGTCATGCTGATCACATTGTTGGATGCTCCACTTGCATGCATCTCTCCTCAGCCCAAAGGGTGAAGTGTCAATGATGAGCTTTCTCAACAAGGATGTGATGAACAAATACACAGAAGGACCCATATTACTGAGCATTAACAGGCTTAAGGGGAAGCTATTGCTTTAATGCATTTGTAAGTAATAGTTTTTCCAGGCAACTAAAGAGGGACTATCCCTAGAGTGTCCTACTATTATCCCTTTCGCTGATTGCATAGGCAGAAGACTACTGTATTACTCAAATAAAACCAGTATCCTGAAGAGAAAAAATCAAGCCAGGCAGTTCACATATGCCTTTACATGCAAATTTTCATGTTTTGTTCTAATGTTCATTGTGCTCATTTAAGGTAAAATATAGTCTAAACATCCAGTTCAAACCTTTTGAAATTAGTGCCCAGGCCTCTTTTTTCAATATAAATCCACCTCCAACTTAAAATTTATTTTACTTTTTATTTTTCCCTGGGAAAAGTGCAAATGTAATCTCCCATCGTCACACATTGTATAGACAAGTTTCCCAAGTTTGAGGCATTCAGAGGAGGGATGACACACTGATGACGCAAGGAAGGTGGCTTCTCTAGGAAACCCTCTGCCTGCTTATAGTGTCATTCATGCCATTGCTGGTAACCCACCAGCAGCACCATTCCTACTGACTCTCTGCTCTGATCTGGCATGGGAAGTTAGTTTCAACGCCCAGGGTGCCCTCACTGTGCAGCCTTGCCCCAGGGGCAGACTGGCAAAAATAATTTGCAGCCTGGTCTGAAGCCAGGGAAGGCAGTTGTATGGTTGTCAGATGAAGGTGGATGCAGCTTCATTTATTCATGAGCTACTTCTTTTTTCATTTTTTTTTTAATCTTTTCTCTGTGAATACCTGGGGATGCCCACAAGTCCTGGCAGCTGGGCTGCCAAGGGGGTGTGGCTGGGGGCTCGGAATGCAAAGCAGGAGTGAGGTCCTGGGGCCAGGGCAGGTAGTCCTGGAGACCTCCCTGAAAATGCTCCCAAAGTATAACAAACAGGGAAATACACTGCGACAGCTATTTCCAAAGGAGAAGGTAACAGCTATTTCCAAAGGAGAAGGTAACAGCTATTTCCAAAGGAGAAGGTAACAGCTATCAAGGAAGAACATGCAAATCACAGTGAGAGAGGGGGAAAAAAAAAAGAGAGAACAAATCCAGACAGCTGCTGTTTTACTGACATAGGCTTCACTGACCGCATCTGTTCCCAAGGGATAGATCTTCTGGCAGCTTTATGCAAGCACTGCACAGGGTGGTGTGCCCGGGCCAGGCAGAGGGTAAGGTGTAATGACAGCAGCTTTCAGCAGGTGCTGGGAAAAGTCATCCTTCCCTCAGCAACCACCAGACTACCTTGTGTACCATTCAGGTACCTCATTCTCTACATTTCGCTGACCATCTTTCCTCGAGAACCTTCTTTGGGAAAAGTGTTGTGGTTTAATCTAAGCTGGCAACTAAGTACCACACAGCCACAGGATAGGTAGCTGGAAGGAAAACTGGATGCTGCCCTCCAGCTTGCACAGCAATAGGTGCCTTTCTGCCTACAGGCACTGCTGTTTCTCCCCTTTTCTCCCATGTCTTCCTCAGCCCTTGTATCTCTCCCTTAATTCAGCCAAATATTCAATGCTAGAGAAAAGCTTGAAGCGGGGAATCAGGTGAATTCAAACAAAATGAGGGAAAAGCTGTTCTACCTAGCCATGAGTTTTCCTCCTGTCCTAGTTTCAGCTGGGATAGAGTTAATTTTATTCCTAATAGCTGATACAGTGCTGTGTGTTGGGTTCAGAATGACAAATACTTTGGTAACACACTGATGTTTTAGTTGTTGTTGAGTACTGCTTACTCTAAATCAAAGACTCAGTTTCTCATGCTCTTCCAGCCAGCAGGTGCACAAGAAGCTGGGAGGGAACATCATTGTGACAGCTAACCCGAACCGGCCATAGGGATATTCCATACCATAGAATGTCTTGCCCAATACATAAATAGGGGGGAGTTGGCTGGAAGGGACCGATCACTTCTCAGGGCTGGGCTGGGCATCGGTCTGTGGGTGGTAAGAAATTCTGCAGCACTTGTTTCTCTTGGGTTTTACTTCTCTCTTTCTTTTTGTTGTCTCACTTTTCATCACAATTCTTCTTCTTCTTTTTATATTATTATTACTAGTATTAGTATATTTGTTTGCTTCTTTATTTCAATTATTATATTGTTCTTATCTTGACCTATAGGGTTTATCTTTTTTTTCTGGTTCTCCTCCCCATCCCAGCAGGGCAGAGGGGAGTGACTGAGTGGCTGTGTGGTACTTAGTTGCCAGCTGGGGTTAAACCCTGCCACCTCCATGCGTATTTTATAGGCTCAATGCTGGGCTAGCAGTAAGAAAAGTAAATCGGATATTAGGAATTGTTAGGAAAAAGAGGGAAGGGAATAGAAAAAAACATCCCATCATTACACTGACTCAGTTTTGGGACTCAAAGTACTTTTTTGAACTTTTAGGGAGCCAAAACACCCAAAGTACTTGAGGATGAGATTACTTAAGGGCTACTAAAGGGTACTATAACAGACTTTGGAAAATAACCTGAAAACAACTCAATATCAGGAGAGAGGAGCATTGAATGCTCTTGCTCTAACCTTATTGCTCCCCACATCACTGCCTGTGGCACAGTCAGAAAACAAATCATGGGGCAGAGAGACCCGAGGCCTGAACTTGTACAGCTGTTCCGATATCTTTACTTCAGTGCACCAGTCACAGGTAACGACATTTGTCTAATAACCCAACGAGAACAGGCACTTGCCAGAGGTACATGGGGATGCACATTTCTGTCAGTGTTAACTGAGAATGAAACACCACATTCTTTTAATTCACATAGGCAGAAGTGGTGGAGCAGGTTATGCAGGATTCTGCTCTCACCCCTGGAAATGTGCTGACACTCATGAATTCCTGTACTAGGAAACCTGAAATGAACCTGGAGGTGCAAGGCATTGGTAGATTATACCCTCAATATTTCTGAATTATTTGTTCTGTTTCATTCCTACTCTTTCCTGTTTGGCAAATTCATTCCAGTTCTGAAAGGTCAAGAAGCCACGCAATGTTACATTTGACTAATTGACCACATAACTTTGTGTTTTGGGCCCCCAAATTGTTTGGACATGGTCAGGAGTGTTAGGCTGATTTCTATTAACTGGAACAGGATGTCCAGCACTTGGGAGCTTCCAGCATTGCTACTTCTAGTGCTCCAAGTAACTGGGGAGTGTGAGCCTGGCCAGGCTGCTCTGAAGTAGAAACACCTTTGTTTCCAGACTATACTGGTGGCACTTGGTTTGGTTTACTAAAAACAAGTATTTAAAGTCATAGGTAGTTCCAAAAAAGTCGCCTTCTTCCTTGTATTTCTTCCAGGGGCCAGGTTTTCCTGATTTAGCTGCAGGATAGTTCCCCCTTTTCTGGCTGCACAGGCAAAATCAGACCTGAGTGCCTCCAGGAATGAAGATCACATGTGGAAGGAAGCCTCTTGCTCTTATGCTCTTCCTGATTCTTGCTCCCACAATAAACTCCTCTTCCACTGCCCCTCCATGTTTCTGCTTTTCCCTCTATACCCATTGCTTGCAAGGATGAATTATAAAAATACTCATGACACCAGAATACTTCCTGGAGAGGTTGGTTTGGTTTACGTGTTTGTCTGGAAAAAGAAGTGGCATGCTGATGGAAGCTTTTTTTAACTCCCTCTCTCTCTGTCATGTTATTTGGTATTTTTGTGAAGTCCCAGTTTCTAGAATTATGTACAAGGATCTCAGCTCTTATTTTAAAAACCACAGTGAACTGTTATCCTCATAACTATAAAAAGTAAAGCTCGTATCTCCAAAACCAAGTGGCAAATGACATCTTATATTTCTCATCCTTGAAGTCTTACTGCCTTGAAGACAAAATTATGATATTAGCAGTTACAGCAAGGGTTCTGATTATAATTTTGAATATATAGAATCAGTAATGGCATCTTTGTGATTTTGTGAGCATGGAGAATAGAGGACACTGAAAAATCATTCCAGACAGCCTGAGGCTCAAAGCAGCACGGCCTCTCCTCCAGCTTATCAGCTGCTAGTACAGTATCTTCCTGCATGAATGTGCATTCCTGAATGAATAACATACACCGAAACTGAATATTTTAGTTTGCACCTTGAACAACAATCAGAACACACATTTTGTCCCTAGGAGAAAATAAAACTCCCAGAAAATTAACAAGAAAAACATTCTTACTGAAAGGCTGACACAGGACTAAGTAGGACATTTTGGGTTACTGAATTCGGTCTGACAGGTGTCATTTGTCACTTTAGTAAATTGATACCATTATTTTTTAAATTATCTGGGTTTCTCCCTAGTCACTTTCTCTGAAAATTGTCCCAGAATGTTTTTCCTCTGATGATTTGACAGCTTGCTTATATGCAGCCTCTATTTAACTGTGGCTACTTCATAGTTACTTGATCTTGCACCATCTTTGTCTTTTAACCTACATAAATCTTTTTCTGCAGTGTGTTTATTTGTAGATAGCAAACATATGTCTTCTCAGCCTATTTTTTTTTCCTGTCTTTGTCTCTTCCTATCTAACCTTCTCTTCCCTCCCCTCATTCCTTCCCTCTCCAACCCCCACTCCCCTATCTTGCCTTTTTTCTTCGGCATGATTGATTGCGATTGCATGTAATGTCTCCAAGGGAAAGGTTTGGGGTTTTTCCCTGTGTTGACATCAGTATTCTTCTAATTCACCACACTGCAGTTCTGGGGGTTTTAGAAACAACAAAAAAAATTAATCTTAGTTAATAATAGTCAGATATTTGATAGCTCAGCAAAGTAGTCAAGCAAAGTAAAAGAGAAACTATTATTTAAGATTCCAAAGCACCCATCTGTAAAAGGATGCCAGGAATCTTTAATACATAAGTCCCACCCAACAACCAATGGAGTTTATGGATAATCTTCCACAGTCTTTGTAAACTGGGAATAGCACCTGATTTTACACAGTACCTTACAAAGCTAGAGAGTCTTTAAGTACTTTAAATAGTATCACTTCCCAGATGGCTGCATTTAGTAGATTACACCTATAATTAGCCATAAGAGGCTAGGGAATGCTTCCTGTAGGGCCTGTCTCCTCAGAGAGACTTTACCAAAGTGTACTGAGATGTGCCTAATACACCTCTATAGGACTGACTGTGAGAAACAGGTATAATTTGCCCTTCCTTATGCAGAGACTCAAGCCCATTTAACTCACCTTCTGCAAGAAGGATGCTCAGTCTGCTAGTTTATGGACTATGTGATTCGTCTCTGCCATGCATTAGATGGGGGAAAACATGTGAATGGTTTTGTAAAACAGTGACGAAGGTATTGACTTTGTGGGGAAAGAGGCAGGCTGGATACTGGATCCTGTGTTTCATCATATGTAGTGATTAATATGAAATAGTAAAACATGGAACAGGGACCAGCTCTAGGTGTCCTCTCCCAAGTGCTGTAAGTAGTGATACCAGAGTTGCAAAGCCTTATGTTCTTCTGTGGATCTGCTTCTAACTCCCCAGAAGTTAAAAAAGGGTTCATAATAAGCCGTTTCTCCCATCCTGTGTTTTCTTGTCAAATATAAGAGGAGAGGACTGTTTACTCGTAAAATCATTTTGGATAGGCTAGCAATACAGTACTTCTTTAGCAAGCCAAGAAAATATGCCTGCCTTTACAGGCAGTTCATACAGTCTCATTGATGTGCCTTGGTTTAAATGGATGCCAGATCAAGCAGAAAAAAAATGCAAACCCTACAGATTAACTACTTGAAGGCAATAATGCTCAGCTGTTGCAAATCATCCTAGACTCATTGACTCTAGTGAAAGTACTCTGGTTCACATTGGTATAGATGTGACTGTTGAGACTGAAACAATCCTAGATTATTCGATTATTCTCCTCTTACTACAGATTTACTGGAATTTCACTCTGAAAACAGTGCCACTGCATGGACAGTAACAGCTCATCAGCCGGCAGCTTCTCATTCATTAGCTTTTAAGAGGAACAGAGAGGAGGCTTCACATATGACTCTGTGCATTTGGTGCTATACAACCCACTTAATTGAAACTTGCTGGATTTACTAGGTTGCATAGCACAAACACCCAAAATGTGTGTGCAGGTATGTTCTGGGAAAAAGATGTTCTGGGCAATCGGTAAAAATTAATTTTGGGATCAATCTGAGTAAGCTTATGAAAAAGATTACAGCGTGTAATTCACAGAAGGATTTAATATGTTTATATGGGGGATGAAGATATAATTTGTATTTTATTTGCTTATAAAACAACTTTAGCTGATTGTTTGAATGGGGAATTTGGTAAAGTAGACATTGAGTATTGATGAGCGCAATTATTCGTACAGCCTTCACCACTGTTTTGTGGGAAACAAAGGATTAGCAGAAGTCTTCCAACAATTTTACATTTAGCACTGCATGATAAACACTCCTTTCATAGTTGAAGTTCTCTATTTGGAGAAACAAACAATTTTTTTTACCTTGTTCTCATGGTGACTTGCTTCTGAATCAGCGAAGTTTCAGTGCTCTCTAGGCAGGCAGGACTGCCCAATGCAATAGATAAATAGACATATGGCTGTTCTTATAGAGGAGAAGTTTGTGTGAAGGTGGATTTGAAACATTATGGATGGTGTTATGCTGGGCCATTGCTGCCCAGCGCCAGGGCTCTGACCCTGTCAGTTTGCCTCTGGCCCAAAGGGCCCTTCTCCCCAGAGGGGAGCTTGGCCCTCAGTACCTGGAAATGTTCAGTGCAGAACAGGGCAGCATTGCGGCTCCTTTCACAGCACTAAGTCTTGGGAATCCCTCCTCACCAGCTCCCTGCAGCTCTGCTGGAGAGTGGCTATGTGGTGCAAATACTTGATAACATTAAACTTGATAACTTTAAACACATGAAAGACTACATGATGCAGAAAACAAGAAAACAAATAGAAAACTTCAATTTGCCAAGGAGGAAAGGAGAATTTGCTGTTAGAGCAAACATGCATCTTGTTGAAGGCATCCTGTGTATCTTTTCAATGCACACAAGACTACTTTTCCAAGGTTTGTCTAAAAGCTTAGACAGACTAAACTGCATGTTCTTAAACAGGCCTGTTCTTTTCTGAAATTTCGTTAGTAACATTTGTTACAAAATACTTGCTTAATGGAAAATGGAAATAAGTAGCAGCCACAATGGATTTGTTAAGAAAAAAATATTATGTCACACCAATAGAAACTCCTTCCTATAATGGGTTACAGGTTTAGTAGCTAGAAGAAGTAGGAGTCACTTATCTTCATTTTGTTATGTTCCTGTCCCTAGTTCCCATGATATTTTCATCAGCCAGCTAGAGTGTTGATGAACCTAGTGCAGGTTGTGTGCAAGGTCACACAGAGCTACACTCACTTACTGCTTACTCTGGTTCACAATTAGAGTGGAAAGGCATACTGAGTGACCTTTTTTTGGTGTCTGTCCTGGATCTACTCTTGCTTACTGATTTTACTCATGATCTGGAGGCCTGAATAGAGAAGGATCTGACTACACAACAGAAGATATGACACTGGAAGAGACCACAAGTAAGCCAGGATTAGAATTCAAGAAGATTTTACAACTGTCATTCAAGTGTCATTTTAGAAGTGTCATTCAAGACTTTATAGACAGGGGGGTCATCTGCATGTCATAGAAAGTTACCTTTCTGTTCTACCTGGCATTAGTGAGGCCTCAGTAATTGAGTCCTACAGAAGGAAGAATGATTCAAGTTATATATTTAAAGAAGTTCAGAATAGACAAGGTCTAAAATAGATTGCCAAGAGAGGTTCATACTAACTCTTTACTTGGACATTTTCAGGGAGAGATTAGAAAAATAATTAACTAGAGGAGTTCTTTAAGTTGCATGCCACATTTCTTTTTCTCTTTTAATTTTTCCCCTTGGTACACATTCTCTCTCCTGGGGAACAAGAGAATCAAAAAATGTTGTATGATTGCCTCAATTCTAAATACAGTGCAATTTTAGTAGCCACACAGAAACAAAGTGGTATTTCATGTTACCCAATTGCCAAATATCTGCCTTGATTTTTAAATTCGATAACTCATCTATATTAGATAAAAATTAGGTCTGGCCCTAGTTTATAAAGAGCTTTCTGTATTAGTTGCCCAAAAAGTAGTAAGTATATATAAATAGAGAATGTCATGACACAGTACCTACACATCACCCACTCCCAAACCCCCATCCTTTTGAAGCTTCATTGGCCCTTATGGATCTTCATGCTGACTTTGCAGCTTTTAACATGATGCGATGTCTGGCTTCCTTTTTCATAAAGTATCTGTCAATGGACTTCTAAGGGAGCCTTTGAGCCTTTGGAAGGCAGCAAAAGGCAGCTTTTTTTTTTTTCCTATTTTATACACTTTCTGATACTAAATAGTTCTTCATAGAAAGTTCTTAGGGAAAGCAGAAAGTCAGAGACAGAACTTCCTTTGGCAATTTGCCGTGGCCAGATTTTTTTAAACAGAGTTAGATGCTGAAGAAGCAGGTTTCCAGGTTCAAGCTGACAGGTCAACTGTATTTGCTATGTTCAGCTTCTTTCTTTATCAACTTGTGGCTCAGAGGCTGGAGGGGGAAAGATGATAAGATAAGCAGAGTAAGAGAAAGATTAGCCATGAGGAAGGTGAGACTAGCAACCTCTGAATAGATATGGAAGAATCCATTATGAGAATTAGTATGCTGAGCAAGTATAGGGAAGTTACCAAGGCAAGGTGTCAAATAAGTTCAATACCTGAGATTTGATCTGATGGAAGGAGTTCAGACAGACAGAAAAAGCACACCTGAGTAACAAGTCAAACAGTGCCTTTGAATTCTTAAAGGAAGTTCATAAAGTCCTGTAGTGTTTGGATCATCAGAATGCTCTACTCAAGAAAAAAGGGTCTGGTGAAAACTCTATTAGAAAAGTATATAAACCCCACAAAAACTAACAATAGGTTTTCTAGCCCTATATCTAGACCAGAATTCTCAGTTCTCTAAAGAACAAGCTCTTTCAACACATTGATTTCCATTAGCCCATGAATTGCAAAATGATTCATGATATGAACCCACAAATGAAGACTAAGGCACAATTCGAGACTGTAATAAGCCTAATTTTGCACTACAGTCAATTCTGACAAGTGGAGGCCACTCTGTACACCTCACTGTGTAAGGCTACATAGGGTACCTGAGCAGTCTGTGACACAACAGTCTCTCTCCATAAGCATCTAGTGTTTGAATGCGATACTCACTTGTGGTATTTCCTGTCTGAAGAATGGGATTCATCAGCGGAACTGTCCATAGGAAACTCCCGTTGTCCTATATTATTTAATTGGAGAGAAGTGTTGCAGTAGTTCTTGATACATGAACTTCAGTCCAGGTTATACTGTTCCAGGCCTCATGGTCGATCTCACTTAGTGCTGGTGGCAACACTGCTTGGAGTGGGAGGCTGGAGTAGCTGACATCCAGTGGTACCTTCCATCTAATATTCATGCAGTTCTCTAACGTCTTTCCAAAAGAACCAACTTACTTATTTCAGATCTGCTGCAAATGTACAATACAATGTCATTTGATTTTTGCTTCCCCCAGATATACCTATATTTTCAGCAGTCTCTCAATTATAAAAGTTAATTTCACAGTCAGTAAATGGTTAATTTATCGATTCTCATCTACTAAATCCGAGCAGTTCCACAAACAACAATATATTGGTGATGTACTGAGGGCTAAAAGAAATTGCTCACATTTGCAGGGAGAAAAAGCACAAAGCTACAAACTGACAGCCTTTCTCCAGTACTGGAACTATAATTTCAAACGTCAAAAACCTTTGACATGCCTCATAGATTACACCTTTAGGAGAGCTGTGCTTCTGTTTAAGAGCTGAAATGAAAGGACTTTTACATACTTTGAATTGTAATTTCAGCAAACTGTTTAGGCTGCGATATGTAATCTATTTCTCTGAGGCCTGCATTACTCATGCTGCCAGAGAAGCTGATCACCATTGGAATTCTGCACCTACACCCAAAACGTAAATAGAAAGGAGAAAGATTTAAAAGTATAATTACTCAAAAGCCCATATCAGGACCTTGACTTGCAAAAGGTAAAAGAATGCTTGCAACCCAAAACACAGGTTTTAGCTCTACTTGTTGCAAAACCAAGCATTGAATTCTTTTCACCCCTGGGATTAAGGTCCTGGTGATTCTCCAATAGCAATGCCAAGGACAAGAAATGGATGAGTCCTCTTGGCTGGGCTTTCATCTCTGCAGAGAGATTCTGCACAACAGACAGCTAGGTATAGCCTGCATCATTATGTACCAAATCATGTCTTATTACAGTTCCAGTTCCTATAAAATCTACCATGAACAGCTTGATTCATACTGAAGTCCCACTTGTTTTTACCATTCCTCTTCATTATAGGAGCGTCTTCTGGAGAAATAGCCCATGCACACTGCACTGCCTAAATCCATGCTGGTCAAAGGCACCACAGTTGTTCTCTAGGGCTATAGCTTAAAACAGCCTCAAGGCTCAGCAAAGGTTTGCCTTCTAGGAGATAAAAGTATCAGAGAAAACTAGGCATATTTACAAACAAAATCAGAATAATTCGTGATGAAAATCAAACTTAATTGTCATTCGTTACAGGTTTTTGTAGCATGGATTTCATGTGTTTACTGAAAGTCTCTTCATGCATGTTCTGCTCTTTTAATAGAGAGCTATGAAAGCTTATCTTCATTAAAATATTTAAACTGGATATGAAGATTTTGATAGTTTAAGCACTTGATAGTTGGAAAAACAAGCCACTAGTTTGTCTGCTTTTCTCTATCTGCTCCAATAAACTCCCTGTTTCTCCTTTTCTATACGGTGTGTTTTTACTCCCTAATTTCCTCCTCCCTTGCAGAGCAGTGATCCAACAAAAAGACACTGAGACTTTCTGTAGTATACCCTGGATTTCTTTCTATTTGTCTGCTTAAGAAAAGTACAGTACTTAAAAGCTGTCTCTGGAGGAGAATGTTTAAGATAAAACTTAATTAAGCCAGTCTTTAATGCTGAATAATTAAAACTACCATACCTCCTGAGGTCTGGCATAGAGGAACCCATACTTAGCATAATTTTTGTAATTTCTGATAGTTAATCATATTGATCTTTTTTAAAGTATCTACAGACATATGTAGTCCACTCTGATCTGCTTGTTGGCCTTAGGGAGTCCAGCAAACAGAATGGAAATGTCTTTTATCACAGAAAGCCTACTGAAGCCAGCAGTCTGTTAGGAACTAGATATTGCTTCTAGATGTCCTGCTGGCTGATCTGAAAGTTTTTCCTCCAGAGCTGTCCTACGATGCTCAGAACTCCTTATCTGCCTGCTGAAGCTGACTTCACCAAACTTTAACTCTCTCATGTGAGAAAGCCAAGGACATCCATCCACCAGAGTATGAAGATCTGAAGGAACTGTTGCCAAGGTAGGCAGTCTTCCAGTGATTGCAATGGATCCTGGAACAGGATCTGTGAGTGACTTTTCATAGGAAAAAAATCAAGGATGACTTTCCAGATGAAATTCAGACTAAAAATGTCTATGCAGTAATTATTGCTGTAGTACTGCTAAGTGACTAAGGAAATGGTGTTAATAGGAGATCACTTTTCACCTTGAAGTCCTCACTATGTGCCCATCATACTGTCATGTGGGCAACTGACAGCCTCCATCATCCTGAAGTTAAGGAACAACTTCTGTGAAATGGATTGAGTGACTCTGATGAGCAATCTCAGTACTTCTCTAGAGGCAAGAACAGTTTGGTGGAATATTAATGTGATTTGGGTTGCTGACAGAGTCCTATCCTCCCAGCCCACATCATGGGTGTGTGCAAGGAATTTCTGATGCATGCTCATGTGAAGAACCAGTATGCTGTCAAGCAGTTTCCAGTAAATGGCTCTTAAGACTTCAGAGCCACTCCCATAAAGAAGTCCATTGTTCATATTCAGGATCCGCCTCCCTACCCATTCATTATAGAAGCATAGATCACAATAGTGGAATATTTATCTTAGCAGGGTGTTAAGTCTTACCAAGAGTCACAGTCACTGGTTTAGGATTAGAAATGGGATTAGCACAGCTGTTCTAAAATATGCAAAATGCAGTGCAAAGCACGTGTATAATGTCAGTGCTCAGGCAACAGTTTTACAAATGTGAAACGTGATTGAGTTGAGGCTGAATAAGATGAAAGCACTTTATTGTAAGAGGATGAATGCAAGAAAACTCTGACGGAGAAACAGGGAATCATTCTCAGGCAGGTATGAGCCTGGAGAGTCAGATCTCAGCTGTCCCCTGCAGAAAGGTTGGCTGCTACACAGGGCAGGGGCTTACCTTCAGAATGTTTGAATCTCTCACTAGTCTAGAATTAGTGTCACTCTCATAGATGTGTTCATGCATTGAAAGCTCTGGTCAAAAGTGCTGCAAATTTCAGGAGACAAATAACATCTATAAGAAGCCAGACACTTTAAGGAACCCTTTCTCCAGCTCACCAAAATTTATGAGTGAGTCTGGATTGGCATCACATCTTCCTACCCTAAATTGAGTCCTGTCTGTATTATAAAGACAATATTGTTTATTTGGACAGCTGCATTCAACAGAGTAGACAAGTGTCCTGCAGGGAAACTCTCCTACATGGTCCTACTGATAAAAAATGGACAATTTCATTCAAGCCTGTACTCCCTCTGATCTTTTTCTATTTGGTCCTCTTTCCATCATGAGCTGGCTCCCAGACCGAAAGACCAGGTGTCTCTCCTCCTCCTCTTTAAGGGATAGGTAGTGAAGCTGGAGAAAAAGGGCCTTGTGAGAAATTAAGAGCAGTGCTAAGGGAGGAGAGAGAGAGAGAGAGAGACGTTACAGCCAGTGAGGCTAAAAGTAGAGTAACAACCTGTGAGATGGGAACACAACAGCAATTTTCAGGTCATTCCCTTAAGAATCAAAAAGTCTGCTGGCACTCGGAAGATGAGGTAAGAAGGGAGAAGCAGAGAGACATGGGCAAAGTGATGGCTAGGGAACAGCAAAGCAGGGAGAAAGGAAGAATGGCTTATATCAAGGACAAAAGGGAATATTGAGATGGACAGTTTGGTGCCTCCAGAGAAAGAGGACATCAGCAGATAGGAGTCAAACAGAAGTGGCATACTGATGTCTGTGCAGCTATGCATGTAGAAAGAATCCTGGGAGAACAGGTGAAAAGACGATATCTGTGGAAGCTCTTCATGGTGGAAAAGGAGAAGTATTTGAAAGGAGAGATGCAAAGTACAGGAAATTTGAAAATGAGAACTGAAATACTGAAGGAAGGTGAGATGTTTAGACCTTTAGAGACAAACAGAAGCAACTCACAGTCCTAGAATGTTTGGCACAACAAAAATTACTTTCCCTCAACTTTGTGGGCAAAATGAGTTCACTGACTGGCAACTCCCTTCCTACCACCTTCGTGGGAGAAAACAGCTTTTTCTGCTTGATCTGTTCAGCTCAGTGTTATGGATTTCACATCGAAGTTGTGACCATCTCTCAACATCTAAAGGTCTGTGTTTTCCAATGTCCCTGTCAGGAATGCCTGGACCTTACAAGACAAGTGTCACATTTAGTCATTCCTACTTTAGCTCCAAAATCAGCTGAGCACAAATGCAGGTGAAGGAGGAGGAAAAGAAGAGAGTAACATGGTCAGACAATCACAGAAAGAAAGAATATGCTGTGTAGACAGTCACCCTCTCTACAGATAGATTCAAGGGATATTGCATAAGACCGAAAACTAGCCAATTAGAACCCTCCAAAGACAGAAAATCGTATGAGGAGTATGCTGGGTGTTGTGGTTTTTTTTCCTCTTGTTGTTAAAATAATTGCCTAAAAATGTATTAACCAGAATAGAGTAAATAAAGAAAAGATTATTATTAAGCACAATCCCCCCAAATATTAGCCTTTGGTGATACAATCTTTTCTAAAAAGATTGTTCTCACTTACACTGAGAAAATAAACACAGGAAACCAAATGTAATTGCCTGTGGGATGGAGCCATGAATTTAACCAGCCTCTTCTATATCCTATGTTTGTGATGGCGTTCTGTGAGATGTTTCAGTTTGGTGGCTGCAGTTTTCTGTGCAAAAGCTGAGCCCCAAATGCTGTGCACATCTCCTGAGGCTCATTTAATCTTAGTTAGACCAGCAGAAAGAATGAAAGAGGGGTCAAGGGTGATATACAGCAGGCCTGCCAGAGCCTCAGGTGCCTGGTACCAAAGGAAAAGATCCTTGGCCTTATCGGATCTCCTCGGTAAAGACTCTGCACATTCCTAAGGAGGGGCTTGCGACCAGTCAGGTGGATAATCCAAAGGGATGTGAAGGGCAAGGGATGTGAAACAGGCTGAAATGCCTTTGATCAGTGGTAAGAAGAGAAAAAACTCTACACACAAAAAAACCACCATCCCCCATTGCTCTCCAATATTATGCTGCTAAGACAACATGACTGAATTGGGAGTTAAGAATTCCTCCAGAGCAGAAGTGCTGATCAGATAACCTGTCCAACAGTGTATTTAAAAAATAGTGTCCTATTAATGCTGATTTTTTTAAAGCTTTGTTATTACTGCTAATGTCAAAAAAGAGAACTGAAATAAAGGCTTTTATAAATGAGCGCTTTTTACACTATTCCTGGTTCTTCCTCTGCCAGAAGAGGTGACAATTATGCTTTAGTTTAGGATAAGCATTCTTCTTACATATTCTTAATAATTTTTTCAGTAGTTTTAGACCTGTGATTGCAAATCCCTAGAATTTTACAGACTTTTTCTAAGGAGTCCAAAACAGAAACAAGAATGTTATCACCAGGTGTAAATTTCTTGTGAAATATTGTCACCTGAAAATTGCAAGGGTCTATAAATCCAAAAAGATGGGGAAAAGTGCCACCAGTTTGGTCTAAGTGCCTTGTAGAGGCTTACAAACACTGCCAAGCAAGAGCATCATTGTGATATAATTCAAAGTGCTTGCTTGCTGAGCATAGTAGCCTGTAAAATAAAAAGCCAAAATCTAGGCTTACGATACAGAGGAACCATTAACCATAGAGAATTGAAAGATTATGTTTTCTGCATTATTTCATTCAAGATTATAAGACAGATTGAGACATGAAAAACCATGTACTGAAATTTTCTCCAAAGCAGAAACTAGCTGTAACCTCTTTAACGTACTAAATGAATTAATGCATTAAAGCTTCCTCCCCTCACCCTCGCATGTCCCCATGGGAAGCAAAATTGTGCCATCTAGTGGGATTTAGACCAAGTCTTAGCTGTGCATTCCTGATGGACACTATGGACACCCTACAGACCATCTCCACTTGAAATTCTTCACACTATATCATGGACTTTTTTGGATTCCGCTTTGCTCCCAAGTTCAAATCCCTTCTCTGTCATAGCTGCAGGAAGGGTCTCGTTCACTTTGCCAGGATGAGGGGACGGGAAGTTGATTTTTCATTTATCTGCTCAATCTGTCTTTCTTCTTGGCTTCTGAGTTGATGGGAAAGATGGGGAAAGATTATTTTCATAAGTATAACATGGTAAATTTCAAAGACTAAAGCCAAGGAGTTTCCCATGAATGAAAACTTGCTTGCCAAGCAGCCAGCAGCCTTGGGTTTCAGTGCTGCACAGCTACAGAGCCGGTGTATGCAGACAGCACTGTAACACGATCTCATTTCCTAGTATGCTTTTGTAACCTTACTTAAGCAATAGGCCTAATCTAGATTTGAGTACGATTGTTTAATCTTTGCCCTTTATGGATTAGCATATCTTCATGCCAGAAAGCGATTTCGCTGCTTCCAGTTTTTTATTTCTGTGCTGGTCATACTAGAGAACCATATAACATGCAACCGCAATACTCACATTGGTCCAAGTTTTACAAGTGACTTGTATACCTATCTAATAAGACATGATAGATGTCCTTTGGGAGTGCCAGCTATTGCCTGAGTCACAACAGGTGAATGAGTAACAACTGCATAACAAGTTTTCAGTCCTAAGAAAAGTAAAGTTCACTGACCAGTCTTCAAATAATTAACAACTCTTTCCTCTACAAATGCAGAAAGAAGTGACCTTTCCCAACAAGATACAAGCTGTTTTTCTCCAACTCAAATCATCCCCTGGAATAATTGGTTCAGCTCTGCCCACTGGCAGACCTTTTGTGTTCTATGAATCAATATGGAAAGAAATCTTAAGAATGTTTTGGTCATTTCCTTTGGATTTTTATTTCTCTTTACTGCTTATGGAGGACTCCAGAGTCTACAGGTAAGTAGGACGTTCCCCACTAGTTAGCAGGATAGTTGACCTGGAAAGGCCAGATGACAGAGTGACAGTGATGACATAGTCTCTGTGAGGAAGGCATGCACAACATTTTTTATGAGGCAGGTTAAGACATTAACTTGCTGCAGGTTAGTATCCCTCACCCAGATCCACAGCATTTACTAAATCTTTTATTCTAGTATTTCTCAAATAGTTTGAATAGTTGTGTCTTACTATTTCTTTAGATCCACGAAGTTGTTAGAATAAATACAAAATTTACCTGAGATTTTTCTTAAAAGAAGATATTGCAAAATGGAAAACAAACTCAATTTGTGGAAAGGGTTGGGTTTTTTTTAATATTTCTAAATCAATGTGGGTTTATAATTATTATTATTGTATTGCAATATAAAATAATAAAAAAATATATCATTAAATAATTTAAGTATAAAATAATACAGTAATTCATGTGATCATGGTATAACATAATAGTAAAAAAATATTATTTTAAATCAAAGGCAGTTGCAGCTTGTACTGGCATTAACATCCTAAAATAGAAGAGGTAGCTTTCTAGAATGACTTGAACACTAAAGATACCATTAGAGCACATTTGTTTAGCCAAAGCAGAAGACTGAGGGTTACTGTTTCTGTCTATGAATACTTTGGAGTAAATAAACATCAGGAGAAGACTTGGCTGGTCTAATGACTAAGAAATGGATATAAGCTGTTTATAAGCAACTTTAGGCAGGAATTAACATAAGGCCATGATGAATTGGATGTGATTTTCCCACTGGAGTGGGAATCTGTATGCCTTAAATGTGGAACTTGGTATATAACATGATGCATTTTTTTGCAATAACAAGGGGTTGACCTAATTTCAGTAAGAGTTCCCTGTTTGTTCTGTACACCTCCTTCTCCTCTCCTTGAATATCTTCTCTTTGCTGACATTGTCAGATTCTGAGTTCAGAGAAGTTCTCCAAAAACAGCCCCAAAACTGGATAGAGATATGAGTTGGGCAGACTCATAAGGCAGGGGAAGATAAATGCAAGAAGCTGCAAGTCAGTTCCACCATCTGAAACAGTGCACACTCAAGTTAAGTTCTGGAACATTAAAAATTTTCATAATTCATTTCAATATTCCACTACTCAGACCTCCTAAAGAAACCCCAGACAATAAGAATTAAGGTAATCATACAATTTTGGAGGCCTGGCTTCTAATTTTTGGAAGCTGTAGCTGACAAAACCAGGCATGCGATGTTTCAGAAATAAGACCTCTGAAATCAGGGAGCCTCTTTGCCAGTTTACAAAACAATCATTCCAATTATCAGATACTCTGACACTGCTCAACAGAGACCCTCATCATCATCCTGGTGCCTGTTTCTCATCAAGGGTGCTGCACAACTGCCAGGGCTTGAAAACGTTCCGTGAAGATACCAACAGCCTTGCTCTCCTCCAGCACTCTCTAGTGCCACCTCCTCAGCATCAAGTCCCCTTTCCAAATCATACTGTATAACATCAGCTTTTACTGAAAACAGATAGGAAAATGTTGATAAGGAACACAGAATCATAGAATGGTTTGGCTTAGAAGGGATCTCATAGGTTGTCTAGTTTCAATGGCCCTGCCATGGGCAGGGACACCTTCCACTAGACTAGGTTGCTCACAGCCCCAACCAACCTGGCCTTAAACACTTCCAGGGATGGGGTTTCCACAACTTCTCTTGGCAACCTCTTCCAGTGCCTCACCATACTCATAATAAAAAATCTCTTCCTAATATCTAACCTACATCTCTCCTCTTTTAGTTTAAATCTGTTGCCCCTCATCACAATCTGCCCTGTGAAAAGTCACTCTCACACTTTTTTAGAAGTTCTCTTTAAGGCTGTAATGAAGTCCTCCTGGAGTTTTCTCTTCTGGCTGAACAATCCCTACTGTCTCAGCCTGTGTAGGAAAGGTGCTCCATCCCTTTGGCCATCTTCATCTCCCTCCTCTGGACCCTCCACAGCAGCTCCAAATCCTCCCTGTGCTGGGAATCCCAGAACTAGATGCAGTACTCCAGTCTCACAAGAGCAGACTAGAGGGGCAGAATCACTTCCCTTGACCTGCTGGTTGCAGTTATTTTGATGCAGCCCAGGATGCGATTGGCCTTTTGGGCTGAGAGCACATGCTGTTGCTCTAGTCCAGCTTTTCATCCACAAAAATCCTCAAGTCCTTCCCTGCAAGGCTACTCTCATTGAGTTCTTCTCTCATTCTGTAGTTATGGCTGAGATTGCCCTGACCCAAGTGTACCTTGCACTTGGACTTGTTGAAGGAGCCCAATTCACATAGACCCACTTTTCAAGCTTGTGAAGGTCTCCCAACCTGATCTTCTAATTTCAATTTTCACAGTATCAAGACAAGAGAAGTACTTTGAGCACAAACTATAAAACCTGGTTAGATCAGTAAGTGTTATTCCTTCCTTGTCAAAATGTGGTAGAATCAATTACTTCCAGCTACAAAGGACTGCTGTGAGCATATTAGGATACTTAGACCTTGGCCTCCAAAGAATTTAGAAATTATCAGACCTATAGTTTAAAGAAAAGAATCTTCCACTGTTGTTAAGTCATCCCTTGCAATGCAGATCCAAGGATATTCCTGCCTACCCGAGGGCAATGAAAATGGTGAAGGGCCTTGAGGAGAAGCTGTATGAGGAGTGGCTGAGGGCACTTGATCTGTTGAGCCTGGATAAGAGGAGACTGAGGGGAGACTTCACGGCAGTCTACAACTTCCTCATGAGGGGAAGAGAAGGGGCAGGCACTGATCTCTTCTCTGTGGTGACCAGTGACAGAACCCAAGGGAATGGCCTGAAGTTGTGGCAGGGGAAGGTTAGGTTGGATATTAGAAAAGGGTTCTTCACCCAGAGGCTGGTTGGGCACTGGAACAGGGTCCTCAGGGAAGTGGTCACAGCATCAAGCCTGACAGAGTTCAAGAAGCATCTGGATGATACTCTCAGGCACACGGTGTGACTCCTGGGGTTGGTCATGTGCAGGGCTGAGGGTTGGACTGAATCACACTTGTAGGTCCCTTCCAGCTCAGCATATTCTGTGATTTTGTAAACAAGTGAAGGCCAAGAAAAGAGGTTATCCTTCATTCAACTTACTTTCAAAGAGAAACTTGTATAAATTATATAAAATAATTTAAGGTCTGATTTACCAAAGATTTGAATCTGAGCAATTCTCATTTGGTTTTGTATCATGTTTTCTTAACTGTTCTATCATTTTGGGATAAACCGTAAACCATAAATCCATAATCAGGCAGCTTTGGGGAGAAGAGACAGTAATACCCAGCCTCAGATGCTGTGTCTCTCTATTTCTATCTGAAGCCACTCTGTGTACATCATAATCATACGGATATGTGATAAAATTTATCTCAGTCACTGGTTTTTTCCATACAGAGCAGTCTCAACTCAGAAGAAGGCCTGGGCGTTGTGTCCCTAAGTGTTCTCTATGCTGCGCTCATCTTATCATCCATGTTCCTCCCTCCAATCCTCATCAAGAAGCTGGGCTGCAAGTGGACCATTGCAAGCTCTATGTGCTGCTACATTGCGTTCTCCTTAGGGAACTTCTATGCTAGCTGGTACAATTTAAATACTTTAACTCTGTCTATTGTGTTTGAACAAAATAAGTAAGGGCAAAGTTCTTTCTTCTTTTTTCTTCTCAATTTCTACTCTACCTCTGTGTTGCAGATTAGAAATTTGGATGCAAAAGTGCCACCTGCAGGAAATAGAGATAAATAAATCCAGTAGGAGGTGAACCAGAGAGGAGAAAATGTGCAAAAAGTCAGAATAAATGCATCCATTCACCCACCTGAAACTGCTTCTCGAACTCATGTTTGTAGCAGCAATTTCCTTTCAGGGGAAAAAAATTCAGAAGTTTCAATTAAAAGCCAAATTACTTTCAGGAGTTTTTTAAAAGATTGAAGGGAAAGTGTAAAGGAAGATAATGCAGGTATCCCCAAAATGGTAGGCAGTGGAAGGACTTAGGAAAAAATTATTTTTCAAAGGCTAAAATTCTAAACTTGACAATGCGTGTACATGCTGGACATGAAAGAATGCAGAACCTTTTCATCTCCAAGGCTTCATAACAGCTTGGTTTGCCCCCACCTCACGGGGCCTCAGAGGGCGTCTGTGAAAAAGTTATCTTTTCAGGGAGTTAAGTGCTCTGCAAGGCTGGAGAGGGAAAGAAATCCAAGCTTAAGTCTTCCAGCTACCAAAGGTCTCTTGAACAGAAATGAAATCCTTAAATTAGCCTATCTCCTTGCCATCTCTTGTGCAAGGTCCATGTAACCCCCCTATGGAAGGCAGTCTTCCAGCCAGTAGCTCTGGGAGAAGAGGACTGCAGGAAGAGGCTAGCTCCTGCCTTGCCCTTTCAGAGGTAAATGAACAACTTCTGCTCTCCAGTGACAGGGGATGCAACTCTGTGGAGAAAACTTGTTGTGATCCATTTCTGAAGTGCAGGTGCAATTTAATTGTCAGTTACAAGAAGATAAGGCACATGAGCACAGACCTAGCCGGCCTAGCTCAGGCCTAGCTCTTGGACAGAACTAGGAATGTTTGCACATCCCAAACTTCATAAGACTGGCCTTTTCTTGATTCCATGTAACAGATTTATTGTATTATAAAATGGATAAATCTATTTCTTTGATGTCTATTTTTGCCTTTGGATGTTTGGGCAAATCATTATTATGCTAATGGACAACAATATACTAAATGAAGTGTTATTTGGCAGGTACACACTAATCCCCACCTCTGTGATCCTGGGCTTAGGAGGAGCACCACTCTGGTCTGCCAAATGCACTTACCTCACCATTGCTGGCACTTCATATGCTGAGAAAGCAGGAAAAAATGCAAAAGACATTATCAACCAATATTTTGGGGTCTTCTTCCTGGTATTTCAGTCCTCCGGCATTTGCGGAAATCTTATTTCATCCTTGATATTTAGCCAATCTTCCACCAAAGGTAAAATATATTTCAAAATTTTGTCACTTCTTTCTATAAACATCAGCTAGTTCTAGATAGATAAAAGGCAACTTTCTGCATCTGAGTTTCCATAGTCAGTGGAAACAGGCACTTCAGATGTGAGTTAGCTAGATAGATGTCTGAAATAGACGGGCTAAATTGCTCTCTGAATGTGTCTATTTTCTATCATCAGCCATAAAGAGAGTTCAGACAAATTGCTCAAAAATAGACGTCTATTGAATTCTGTTTTAATTCTACCCCTTTGATGTAAAGCACAAATAGGCTGATGGCAGTGACAGTCCTTCATATATGACATCTATTTAATGTGAATTAAAACAAAAGGCAAAACACCAAAGCAACCTTTTTGCAAAGCATGTAGTATTGGATTAGTTTGCTGTTAAACATTTAAGGGTAGTTAAGCTGATGCTGGTGCTTGCTGAAAATGACTGGTCTACAGACCTGTCAAGAAGAAATAGCAGTAGCTGCTGGCAGGAGTTTGTGTGCCACAGATCCTCTCCTGTATTTTAGGCTCTGACAGCAGATGCCAATGAGCTTGAAGAAATCACTCAACAGCAGTGCCCTCATTTCCTATTCATGTGTTTAGTGTCAGCTTTAAAAGGGAAGTTGTAAAGGTAAATTAATACTTGGACACCTCCTAAGAGATTCAAAATGCTACAGTGTATTATCATTGCAGTCACTTGTGCATTCCTTATCCTGTCAAAGTCACAACAGGATTGGCATGGAAAGAGCTTTCCATATACATTGCTACTATGAGTAGCAAAAAGTTACCTCTCTTCTCTGGCTCAGTTAAGAAGTATGTCCTCTGAAGCATATTCAAACTAGGTTAAAACTAAATGTCAGGGTGCTGGCATCAGGTTTTAATCTTTGATTCCTTGGGTTTATGGCAAAGTAGTTATCACAAGGTGTGATACTTTTGGAGAATCAGGCTTCCTTTCAACCCAAACAAGTATAGATGAAACAGCGTTAGAGCAGATTGCTAACAGACTGCTTCAAGTGCAGTGGAGCCTGTTGACCTGATCACTGAGCCACATGACGTCTCGGGAGAGATTGTTCTGATTTCACTTGCAGGGCAGAGGCTGTGGTGTAGAGTTTGCACAGACTGCTACCATTTTACTCTCCTCTGCCTCACAGCACACCTCATTTTAATAAAAGGACTAAAATACTAATTTTTTTTGTCTTGTAAATCCCTTCCTAGTTTTACATCTGACGATGTTCTTCAAAATTCTAAAGAAACTTTTTTTTTTTTTCTAATTCTAATTACATAGAATGAGAGAAAATGCTGTGTTCCTGGGAGATGTGCTGTGAACAGCTCTCAAACCCAAAGGCTTTGCATATCTTCAAAACACTGATGAGCAGTTACACAATAAGCTTCTCTACCGTGCCTTCTCAATGATATTAAGTTTTAATCTAGAAGGAGCTTCTTTGTGGACGTGATGGAGTAAGAATCTCCAGTCACTCGCATATTTTTCTCTCCTCTGACACTGCAGCAAAAATATCCATCCATATTGATCATATATTTAAAATGTATAATTTAACTCAGCAGCCAGAAAAATATAGAATCTACCTGCAGAATCAAAATGCATAGAATTCAGACATATACCTACACTTGACTCTGTCACTGCATTCAAACACAGAAAGACAAAGTTACATCATGAGGTAACACTACAACAGAAGACAGTAATCAATGTAAATTACAAGAGCCATCCTTTGTCATCAATATTGCAGCCTTAATTCCAGAAAACAGTGCAAACCCTGCCTTGCAGCTTCCATATCACTAATAGCATGTGCATCATTTTCAGATGATGCACGAACAGATAAAAAACTTGTTTTACACACTTCCACATTTCAGTTGTGTGACTCACCTTTTGCTGAGGACCTGATTGTCCAATTTCTGCTTAAGGTTGGTAGTTGTAGCCAGTGGCTATAATAAGGAAATTATTTTCCTTACATTATTGAATTCTATCTGATGTTAAACCTAAAGTTGTTTATGAAGGTAGTTAAATAGCTGATTCACATTGTGGCAGCTTGGATTGGAAGCAATGAGGAAAAACACACTAAAAGTAGTTACATAATAACCTTTATTGAATAATTACAGATCAACTATTATTTAAGGAATCAGTCAACCTACAACTGTGTTGCCCTTTATTGTGCTTGGACCAGTGACAAAATCAGCAGTGAAAACATTACAATAATTGTATGTTTTTTTGATCATCCTTTTCCACTACACAGCTTATTCAGGCTTGCTCTTTGAGTTAGCATTTATTCTTTACCAAGAGGGTACTGTAGGAAGTAGGCACAGTGTCATGGTGACACACAGTGTGCACAAACACATGCATGTGTGTGGCTATGACATATGCACTGATAGGACTGAACAAAGCAAAGGTCTTACTCCAAATCCTGCTGAACTGTTCTAGTTTCAAGTATGTTCTCAGAAAGTTATAAAGCCAGTAATAAAATAATAAACCCAGGAAAAGCAGATTTCTTGGAAGACTGCATTACTGGGTAATCATAACTTTAATCTATAAAACAAAATGATGTCTTGAGGTGGTTTCTGTTCCTATGACATATACAGAAATTATCTGGAGAGGCATAATGTGCAATGGCTGTAAGAACTGTGGTCCATCGGTTCAGTGGCGATGTAAACTAAAGGACCTGTCTCATGAGCTGTTATGATTAAGAGGTAGAGATATGCACTAGAACTTTTAATACTTCATGCACATTGAGCTTGGATTCAGATTTCAGCCTCTAGGTTGTCTCCATGTAACCATCAATTCCATGTAACCATCAATTCAGTGTTGGGTTTCAAGATACTGTTTCAGTTAAATCAAATTTTTGTGTGTTAAACTGGGATTTGAAGTTAAATATCTCTGATCAGGAAGGATTTGAAATCAGGACCAATCACCAGGCACTGGATCCTCTTGTATCTGTATCTTTACACATTGTATGCTCTTATCTGTTATCTTATATGTTTTCACTGACATTTCTTTTGTTTCTTACTGCATTAGTGGAAATCTCTGAAGAAGACCTGGCATGCTGTGGAGCATACAACTGCCTGACTGATACCACTAACACCACTGGGTCAACAAAACCCTCCAAGTCCTTAATCTACACACTGCTAGGGGTCTACACTGGTAAGTATTCCACACAATCTTTAATCAATATCACTGATGGACAACCTAGTACTTCTGAAATTTAGCATGAATTTGCAGGTCAAGTTTCTGACTTTCTCCTTCAATCCAATTTGCTAAAAGGAAATAAAATAGGTGAGACCTGTAAACAACTCCTTCCTAAATAGTTTCAGATTTATGCCAGAGCTGTATCATTTTTATCTAAAGGAGCAAGAGAGTCTTTACACTTTTCAGCTGGAATAAAGTTGAAGCCCAGTGTAGTGAACCCATTGTTTCACCCAAAGTCAGTGTTCCTACAGACTAGACTCAAAAGTATGCCCACATTGCAATTGCAGGATTACAGCATCTTATCCAGGTATGCATGAGATGATTTTGAATTCACTATTTTCAGCATAAGTAATAGTGAACTAGTTGCTGATGGTATAGGGCAAATTTATGTGTATGAATGCCAGAGGTCCAAGATGGTAAGAGGTGCCCAGCTAGTGGTACTCATCAACTTCTAGTCATCTGGGGATGTCTACCAGAACTGACTGGTGTCCTACCACATGTAAAGCAGTTTTAGCACAAGAACGACATTGTAATTAGAGGTGGACCTGAACCACAGCTCCCAGAACATGCAATTACTTGAGGGGAGGTTTTTGGATCCCTACTGACATTTTACAACTTCAATCAACTCTTAGTTGTGATCCTTGAACACCTTAGTGTGAAAGGCAAAGATGAAGAGAAGCACTAGGCAAATTGTTATGTCTCCCATTTACTAACTGCAGCTGCTATAGGCCTTTCTTGCATAAGGCTAGAAAAGAATCAAAGACAAGGAAGGCTGATGCTGTCAAAAATTGGAAAGACAAATAGATGCTCAAAGATTCATTGAGTGAGGAAGGTTCAAAGGGTATCCAGCTCAAAAGAAGTTATCCTCTGGATAAAGGAAAGTATCTGGCAAGGCCATATGCCACCTTAGCTCTGTTAAAACATCTTTGCAGTCTCTGAACATAGATGTACTCTCTGTGCTGAGACAAATGCATAGAATTTATCATATACTCCACAAGAGTGTATGTGATCTAGGCAGGGCCAGCTCTCACTGGACAAGGGCATTCAGCAAACCCTTCCTCTGTCCCCAGTCTCCTCACTCCTAACTGGTGAGAAAATGTAAAGAATAACCCCCCTATTTCCCTTCCAGAGTGTACTGGAGCTGATGACTCTGCTAAAGGCAGTTTTGTCTCACAAGTTTAAATTTAAATTTGATGACTAACATTACAGCACTCCCTTAGGCTTTGCTCATGCAAAATGAATGCAACCCTGCTGTCTACTGACCCTGCATCAGTAGGGTTTCATTTTTCTTTTAAGCTCTTAATAAAAGATATGTCTTTTCCTACCTCAAGGGAAAGCAAATAGCTAAATATTTCATCCACCAACATTTTTTAAATGTGTCTTCTATTTGGTGGCTGAATACATATTTTGCCCAGCTTGGGTGGAGACAATACTGGATAAGTCTTTTGTTATTTAGTTTTCTCAAGAACTGTGAATGTTTCTATTCTTGTTCATACCAACCACTCTTAAGCCATGCCATTATCTCCTCTAATTGCTCTTGATTCATTTGACATATTTGTTACAACGTTTTTCCTGAAAATGTAGATGTCATGCACTCACCCATAAGTACTAATAAACACCCTGGCAAAACCAACACTTAGATCATGAAGAGTTTACAGTTCAGCCACAGTGGGGAACCAGAGCACTGGAGAATACAATTTCATTCTAGGAGACACGGATGAGAAAATAATAAGCAATACAAATTCAGGCAATTTATTGTAAATCTGCTGAGATATTTGGACCTTGAAAGTTCATGGAAGAGACAATAGCCATACACAAAGCATAGGAGCACATTAAACAGGCAATGTGAATGAGAAGAGGTGCCTGGTTCTCCTCTTACCCTGAACTTGACTTGTTTCCATGGATGGAATTCTAGTCAGAATAAGTAAGAGAGGAAACATGATCATGCACTGCACTCATAATTAAGCCATCAGTTGTGAATCTATGGCTGTTCCATGTATATTATGAGACATGTTTATCTTCTTGATAACATGAAAATAATTGTACTGATTCACTACACAAGCAGCAAACCTAGACTGATATATGTATGATCATTTTCTGATTAACTACCCTATGTATTTCATATGCTGCTTCTGCTGGGAAGTTGCAGGTTCAAAGCTGTAACTTCCATCTTTTTCAAGTTAGCTAGAGTTGCTTACTGTCATCTTCAAAACAGCACATATTCCATACTCAAAGCATGATTCTGAGCTGAAAAAAAAAAAAGAGAGAAAAGAAAAAAGCACAACATATACTGGGATCCAAGACAGCATTTATTTTTCTTTCCATGTATTTGAAAGAAGATCCCCCCTAGCCATGAAAACCTTGGCACTGGAAGTGAATATTCCTCACTCGTGTTGATTTAAAGCCTTTTGATAGCTCCCGAGGGAGCTGTTTCTGGCCAGCTCCCCATCCCTGAGCCCCTGGATTGCCCTGAAAGGGTGAGCCATCACCCTCTGTGGCCATGCAGCTGTCCCAGCGGCTGTCACAGCAGGACAGTCACAGTTAAGCTGTGGGGATTTGTGAGGTGCACAGCTGTATGCAAAAGATGTGAATGTAGATCAGGCCTTCTTGTTTATATAGAAATGGCCTTTACACTGAAGCGGAATCAGAAGCATCTGCCAAAATATCCCACAGAGAGCTAAGCACTAAGTCAGAATAATAACAGCAGCAAGTGACTTCCCATCATTCTTCCAGCATTCCTCAGTTTCTCATGAACTTTTTGTTTTGTTTTTTTTTGCAGCTAGTGGTGTGCTAGCTGTGTTGCTGATCATTATATTTCTGGACCAGATCAAATATGACCAAGCAGAGACTGAGAAAGAAAAACTAAAGACACCATCCTTTTGGTCTACATTCCTAGCAACTTTCCAGCATCTTAAAGATAAAAGACAGTGTCTTCTAATACCTCTGACAATGTACAGTGGGTTTGAACAAGGGTTTCTTTCTGGTGACTACACAAAGGTGTGGATGACAATGAAAATCTCTTTCTGACTGACCATTTTTTGTGCCTTTGTGTCTTACTAATGCATCTGATCTATTTTTACTTGTTAAATGAAGGTATTTTCAATGGTGGATTGTTAAAGTACTGCTTACCTCTACTTGAACGAACTCTGAGTGACATATTCAAGCAGGAGAGGTCAGCAGTATTTTGGAACAGCCTCAAAAAGAGTGCAATATAGAGCTTAGCTAACCAGCAGAGGCCACAGCAGAGAGCTACAGGTTCAAACTCTTCAGCTTGTTGTAAATAACAAATTGGGAGAAAAGCCAGAAGCCAACAAAGCTTTTATGTCTTCCTTCCTTCTGGTTTCCCTAGAGTTTGTGTAAGTGCAAGTCAGCACACATACCACGTATTTTATTTTGACAGCCTTTACTGTAAGAGGGCAAGTCCTCAATGTGGCTGGTTGAAAGCAATCCCTAGTATACATCAAGTCCAAACCCTGATGGACTGAAATGATTTAAATCACCTCTGCTCCTCCAGTTTCTCTACAAACCTAGACACAGAGCAGGTGTGTTCTCCAGGAATTCGTTGAGGAAGACACCAAAAAAAAGGAGGGAAATCTCCCTGAGCTTCTTCTTTGATGCTT
Source organism: Calyptomena viridis (assembly GCA_013390005.1). NCBI lineage: Eukaryota > Metazoa > Chordata > Aves > Passeriformes > Eurylaimidae > Calyptomena > Calyptomena viridis. Next base: position 87,454 of record WEIV01000123.1, read on the forward strand.
AAGCTTTAAAATCTTGCATATAAGCAGATGGAAGAGTGCACTTGCTGCTATGTTGGAACAGATTGGAAAGGGTACTCCATGGCCACCTCCATTGTTCATATGCTCTTATGGATGAGGTCCTCTTCATTCCTTGGGAGCCCCTCTGTAATGATCATAGTTCCGCCTGTCATTTTTCATCTCTTGGGCTATGAAGGGAAGGGCAAAAAATTCCTAATCCTACTTCCAGAAGTTTTATTTGTATAGCAAGCAGCGCTCTGATTTGTTCTGCTTGTTATTGCTCTGTTTGCATGGCATCAGTCTGATTGGGAACTGAGTTGGGAACATTGCTGCTGAAGGCCAACTATGTCAATATACAAGGGACTTGTCAGCAAATTCTCCCTCTCTGCTCCTTTGATCTTGTCCATGGTGGCTATTTACCAAATACTCAGGCTAAGACCTTTGAACCTTAGTCGTATATTTTCACTGAAGAAAATGTGCCAAAACTGTCTCTTCTTTTCCAGGCATATGCGACCTGTGCCCTGGGGATACAGTACGTTGGCTATGTGATGATCTGCTTTTCGGCTGTAAATTCCCTCTGCTCTTTGCTCTTTGGAAAGATCTCTCAGTTCACAGGCAGAAAATTTCTATTTGCATTAGGTATGTCAAGGTTTCTTGAATGACTCATCACCTCACATAATAGATCAAAACCAGTACTCCTCATTTTGCATATACTATAAAGGGATAACTTGCTGTCAGCTATCAATTAAAACCAAAGTCAGTCTGGAGGCAAACTTCGCAAACTTCATTCATGAGAAGAGAGGCAGCACATTTCACAGTTGAGCAATGTAATGAAGTCTTTACCTTACATCATTTTGCTGATGATGTAATTCACCCTGCTTTTGAAGGTACTATGTACGCAGAAGGTGCCCCATAGATTTGATGCTTTATAGCTCTAATGCAGACAGTGATAAATAATCTTACAATGCAGATGTTGAGACTTGCACTATAACAGAGAAGGATTTCTCCACTGGGCTGAAAACTCCTCACCTTTATGAAGTTGTTGATTTGAGCCTCAAGGAATGGTGAACTTGGAAATTTTATCCAAATTTCAGAAAATTTTTAAAGGTTGTCCTGGTGTCCTTTTCACTACTTGTTCTATAGGGAGAAAAAGTAAAAGAAAGTCATATGCCAGAGTGTCAGGCTAGAATAATTTAAAGGCTTGTGTGTGGGGCAGTAATTTTCATTTTGCTTAGAGAAGAGATTTGCGTATTTAAGAACATCTCCCTCTCCAGACAACATTATTCCAGCGAGCAACAGAGTAATGGAGGCATAAAAAATACCAAAAAATATTTCTTTTGTGCTTCTGTATGCACTATGCATACTGATATGTACTAATACCTTATTTCTACTACATAGTAATTTGTGTTATTAGAAACGTCACTGGCTGGATCAGTATGCATCTAGACATTCTAGGCATTTTCTCCACAGGAAATTTTAAATCTGGGCAAGGAAGAAGAAATGTAGGATCCTTTATGCTACAGTCACTACTTCAAAGATTCTTCTGTCAGTTCTAGGTGTGTGTCTCACACACGCCTCTGTATGTCTCACACACGCCTGAATCTATGAAACTCAGATTTTAAAAATATATCTAATAATGACCAGACCCTCTAGTCATCCTTAGCTGTTTCCTCTGGCCCTGACTGGAAAACTCATTTAAGGACTAGGCAAGCAGGGCTGAAGGGTGTTTGCTCCCCCTTCCCACATGCCTTGCATGGTGACTGCAGCCCCTTCACCTATTCTGTGACAGTTCATGTCCTTTGGTCTAACAACTGTATCGGTGCTGAGAATCTCTCAGCTCAGGACACTGTTCAGAATTTAAGAAGAGACAGGATGTGGCACTTAGTGCCATGGTCTAGTTGACAAGGTAGCATTAGGTCAAAGGCTGGAGTGGATGATCTCAGAGGTCTTTTCCAACCTGACTGATTCTGTGATTTTGTGATTCTGTGAATTATGAATTGAAGACTCTCAAAGGCCTGAATTGTCTTGTATTTCATGTGGTATCAACTCAGTCAGTGCAAATATCAACGAACTAGAAAGATTTTAAGACTGCCTTATGCTCTAGTTGGGGGAAAAACAAAAAAACGTTATCTACCACTATTTGTCCTGTATATAATCACATGTATATGTCTCTTCTTTCATTCTAAACCAACAGCCACAGTTACGAACATCGCTTGTATAATAGCACTACTTCTGTGGAAACCTCATCCTAAGCAGGTTGCTGTGTTTTTTGTATTACCTGCTCTTTGGGGCCTATCTGATGCTATTTGGCAAACACAAACTAATGGTAAGTCCTGGTGACAATGAAAATCTGCATGTTTGAATCTATAATACACTGTGTCCATAAAAATTACAATGACTTTAAGACAGCATCTAAAAGAAATATGTTAACTCATGGGAAAGCAGAAGAAATAAGAGCAAGCTGGGAATAAGAAAGCAAAATACTCATTAAAACAACTTTTCTGTAAAAACAATTTTTTGGCCTGGGCATGTGTAGAATCAGGCCATGTCGAGTCACAGCCTCACTTCTACACATGCCCAGGCCAAAATTAGCTTGCAGCATGGGCCTACATTTTTCCAAGATGAAGATAGAAGAATACGGCAGAAGATGATAACGGGTATTCAGACTGAATATTCTGGAGGAGTATGAACATTTCAAAGAAAACCAGAAACTAAGAATAATGATACATTTAGTCTGTCTTTTGCAGTAAAGGAGAGCACTCTGGATAAAAAAATCAACTCAAAGGTCGGCAAAAAAGAAAGAAGAAAATTGGCTGTTAGGAGTTACTAGGAAAAAAATTCGGGGAAAACCACAGAAAGCAACATTATGCAACCAAGTAAAGCTATACAGTTCTGATTTACTCCATTTCAAAAATCATAATCCAGTGTGATAAATAAAAAGGAGTAATAAAAAGGAGTAAGTCATAGGCGACTTCCATTCAGAAGAAGACTAACAAGCTAGAGCTCTTTAGCCTGGACAAGTGATAAGTACAAAAAGCAGTCGGTAAGGTAATCAAGAATATGGAGAAGGTGATTCAAAATTCAGTTTCTCTTGGAAACAGAACTAGTGGCACCAGATAAAGTTATCAGGCAGAAGTCTTTATAGAAATCAAAATAAATTCTATTTTTCACACAATACACAATCAAAGTATGGAATTCATTGCCAAAAATATAAGGGTTTTAAGCAGGAATAACATCACTTTGGGGGAAGGTGTTCTTGGGGGCTATTGAAGACTGGTGGTCCAGAGGAAATTGGCAACTCAAAATGTCCCTACCTCTTTGATTTGCAGAGTCTGGAGGACTTTGGGGGTGAAATATCACTGTATGCTTGCCTCATTTCTTACACTCTTAACCCAGGAGCCTGTTACTGAAAGTATACCATTGGACTTCTAATCTGATGCATCAGGTTTATTCTTATAATTTTTTATATTCCACTTTGTGACAAAGTGTAATTAATTACTATGTACTGACAGTTCAGATAATGAGCTGTAAGGGATTGTTTCATCTCATTCCTTAATCAAAACTAGAGGAAGTTCTCTTACAGGTCCTAAAGCTAGAATCTCAAGTGCTGGAGAGGGCAAGAAAGTCTGTGATGACTTGAAGTAAAGTCTGCTCATGACTGTCAGTCATAGTCTTTTTAAATCAGTGTCATAGCCTGGGTCAGTAAGACAGTTAAATGGTCTCTCATCTGCTCCTCTATTTTGCATCTTATTTCATGAATATTGTTTTCCTCTATCTCAAATTCATATTTAGCAGATGCCATAGAAATACGCATGTGGCAGAACTAGCTCCTCTGGGTGCATATCAGGGTATGTGTCTTCACCTCCCTCCCTCTGGTTCCTTTGGTTGTTTTTAGAGCTTAGATGATTTCACTCACTAGATAAACTGTCATGCTTCTCCTGGAGAGCCAAGGGGAAAACACAGCAGTCCACTGCCTGGCACTGACAGTGATCTCCTTTCAAGTACATGCAGAGTCCCTGCCTCTACACACAAGGAAATGACCAGCCAGCATTCTGCCCCTGTAGCAGCTCCAGCTCATATACCATAGAGGAGAGCTAGTACATACATCAAGGGACACCCTCTCACCATCTTGCATCCTAATCCAGTGCCTTGTACCTTGGATATAGATTTTAAATCAGCATTTCATGGAAGGACAACATCAGAGAAGGATTTGCTCTCTCTAAAGTTAAACTGTTCATTTATTTCCTTCTTCTTCAGCCACAGTCTTTATGACTGTCAGGAAGCTTCTTCCCAACACTCCTGAGAGCCATATCTTAGTCTTTCACTAAGATAAAGGACCTGTCTTTTGCCCTGCTTCTATCTTTTTCAAAAAGCCTTGCCCTCAGATACTGGGCTTCTTTCTGAGTCACAGAAGGGTTAGGGTTGGAAAGGGATCTCAAGATGTTAGCTGGTACAAGCAGGACCACTCTGGCACACTTATTTAGGACCATGTCCAGACAGCTTTTGATTATTTCCAGGGAGGGAGACCCTACACTCTCTCTGGACAGCCTGTGCTCACCTTCAAAGTAAAATGTTTTTCCTGATGTTCAGAGGAAACCTCCAGTATTTCAGTTTGCACCCATCACCTCTTGTCCATGTTTCTTGGATACCTCTGAAAAGAGCTGGGCTCCGTCATCTTTGTACCATCTCTTCAAGGATTTACATACATTTGAGATGTCCTTGAGGAGGACATCTCCTCAGTAAGGTTCCTGAATGCCTGACAAAGACGGACCTGAGGCCCTCATTAGGAAAAAAAGGGGTAAGTACATAGGACCTAAGTATTAGAGAAGGTGACTGGGAGGTGGCTGTATTTCCCAAACCTTCAGATGAGGCATAGGTGGTGGACAATGCTTCATGCTTACTTATTAGTGAGTGACCTCTGCAGCTATGTGACAAGACTGATCTCTGTTATGGCACTGTAACAGGTCATCTCCATTCTTAGATTCCTGCAGGACACTTGTGAAAATTTCACCTGTGTGTTAGCTTGGAAAAAATTCTCAAATGTTCCTTTTCCTTGCATAGGGTCTTTTTTTTTGTACCTTATTCAGCTATTTCATAGCTCCCAATTATAAAATTATACGAAGTGTTCTTTCTCATGTTGTCACAGTGAAATATTGAGTGATAACATGAAACCTTAATAGAGAGATGCAGCAACCTCACAGTGCTGCATCCCAGAACAGTATTTTCAGTTTGACATACCCACTTAGAACTAAATGTCTTCTCCCCTTCATCAGATTTATACAGATATACATCACATGAGAAATTCCCAGCATCAAAGAGTGTGAGGTGAGATAAGACCTCTAAAACATTGGTGACTAAAGCATTGGTGGATAAGGTCTGTGACCTTTCCTTCGGTAAGCTCCCGTGACTGCTGCTTGGGCCTCGGTAGATTAGCCAGTGAATACATATACACTTAAGGCATTCTGTGGTAATGGAAGGTGGTTTACGTTGCACTGCTGTGGCTAGTTTATACTCGAGTACCCCCTAGAGGACATGTAGGGTCACTGCGGATGAGTCACTTCATCTTATAAAGGTTTCCTAACATGCTTGTGTTCGGGTGTGGACAGTCTCATTTATTTACAGCGAAAGCTGATCCATTTCAGAGCACGTAGTGTCATATGCCCATGTCTACCAGTACCAGGGAAAGCAGTAGAAAACCGGGCAGTGGTAAACAAGCAGGATAATTTCCATGGAAATGCAGACCTAGAAGCCTCCTTATTTAGTCAGCCCAGCAGGTCATTCCGAAGCTTTTGCCAGGCAATTTGCACCACACTGCACTTGGCAGTGTTTGTGATGAGGACAAATATTTAGGTTTGAGGCAAAACTAGCATTGTGCTCCTATGTAACTGCTAGTAATACCACACGTGCATCCTGGTAATGAGGACTTCCCTGCCAAGTCAGCCTTTCCTATAGCTGAACCTTGGACTAGATACTCACTCAATCTTCCCATTGTTTTGGTTGGAAAAGAAGGCTTCAAAATAGCAAAAGAAAATATGTACCAACTGAAATCTAGAATCTTTGCACATTGAACTGCCATGGCATAAGAAACTTTCTTATATTCAACTCTTCTCACTAATCCCTTTCTGGAAGATAACACTGGGCATATCAGGAAAGTTTTATTAACAACTTGTACTTGTTCATTTATTAGGCAAAACTATGAAGAATTATCATGTAATTCACACTCCACTCCACTTAGCTGGTTTAGTGAACTAAGTACATCTTATGATGCACTTGTCCAGATTTTCCGTCATGTCTAAATTGAAATAGTTTGGTAAATGTCCTCTTGTAGTCATCCTCAACCTTCTGATTTAAGTGTTTTGGGTCAGTTTGCTTTTTCTCAACTTGACAGATGTCATCACCATTGGCAACACTGTGTGAGCCTCACCTGGGAACTTGCTGAGGCTGATTTCTGGTGAAAACAAGGGACATTCATTTTATGCGAAAAGTTTCTGCATGTTCTCAGACAGGTGAAAGAAATGGCTTGAAGAATTGGTGCATGCAGGGTCCAAGCAAGTTCCTTCAAAATCTGGTGAAGTATGGCAGCAAATTGGTCCCTGAGGACCAGCTTGTCCTTAGTCAAAACTTCCTGTTCTGTAAAAGCCTGGAAGGCCTTGGTATGACCTTCTCAATAGTCATACATGCAGCGTCTACAATGTCAAAGGCCATTCTGGACATGTCTTATTACTTAGCTTCTTAGCGTAAGAATCTTCACTTTTGTGGCTTATAGCTTGAAAAATAAACTTCCTGCCATCTCACTTCAGTAGAACCTATCCCTTCTTCTTTCCTCATGTTTTCTTTCCCTTTTACTCTGATATTCTCGATTTTGTCTTACTGGCTCTGTTATTTATAACAATTTATAACAA
>WEIV01000123.1:94793-115543 GCA_013390005.1 Calyptomena viridis
TGGCTCTGTTATTTATAACAATTTATAACAAAACTTATAACAATTCAGAGAGGCATGAAAATATTTTCAGACAAAGCTTGTATTTTCCTTCCTCTGACATTTATGAGGGAGGGTCCGTCTTCCCCATTGTGGCCTATTTATTCCCATGGCACAAACTACATGGTTGCAGACTTAATCTTCACAAACCATGCCTTTCCTTCCTTCCTTCCAGGACTCTATGGCATTTTATTTGAGAAACACAAGGAGGCTGCCTTTGCAAATTACCGTCTCTGGGAATCACTTGGATTTGTCATCGCCTTTGGTTACAGCACCAAACTGCAAGTCTACATCAAACTGTACATTTTATTGTCTGTGCTTGTGTTGTCTATGGTGACATATGGAGTGGTTGAATGCCTTGAGGCCAAGAGCTCCCCTGGGACACCTACTGCTACAAAGAAAGGAAATGGAGGACCCCTCACCCAGGAAACACAGACGTAATCCAACAGGGTCAAAATGATGGAGGCAAAGCAAACTGGCCAGCTCTTACAAGCATGTCTCCAGGGGCATTCCAATGTGTACTGCCTCCAGAAAGATGATAATGGAACAGATTTCAAGGCCAATATAATGCAAATCTCTTAGGAGTAAAAATCTCTTTTGACATCTCAGCTTTATAAAGGACCATTTCATACAGATGACAAACTGAATGTTTTATCTTTTTCCTTTTTATTAATTAATAAAGTCTTAATAAATGTAAACAAGACTCTTAAAATCCTCACCTTTTTGTTTCTCTGGATAAGACCTAGTACCATAATTTTACAATCAAACCTAAAAAACTCACATGCAGAATGAGAAGATAAGAGCAACTGCGGTTGCTCAGCTGGTTTGCAGGCAGCACACATGGCTTCATGGAACCATTAATTATAAAGATTTATGTTGTTTTTAAGCTCTGTTCTTTAACACCTGCTGTAAATAACACCAATTTATAAACTGGCTGTAACTACAGTTCATACGTGCACACCACAGAATCCACTAACTACTGAGTCCCGCAGCCTATCTTAGGTCAGTGGACAGCTGTATTTCTGTCCCTGTCATCCCTTTATCCCAGTACTCTTTCTCTTTTAGTTTTTCTGTATCCTATTTTTCTGTCACCGGTTATAGCAACTTCATCCTAAAAGAGATGCCTTCTGCATGATCAAATACTTCAGTCACGATGACCTTTCCCGACTTTCCAGACAGAGCTGTTTTCAAAATGAGCAGCAAGGGTGTGTTACTTGGAGAACCGAGCCATGGGGAGGGTCCAGGGAACAGTGCAAGTCATAGACTGATAAGAGAAAAGGAGGATGGGCCTACACTGTAATAACTCCTGGAGATCTGTATGTATCCAGCAGTGGCTCAGACGAGAATTACCATAATCTCTTTTCAACTCCTCTTTGGTTTTATCCATGTTGCTTCCAGATTTGGATTTTTGTGATTTTACTGCAAACAGAACAGTGCTGCAGTGCAATTACTGGGGAGTGTCCCTGCATCTTAATGAGAGAGCACTGTACAGACATCATGATCATTACTTATAACGCCCATGGTCCCGGAGGCATAATGACAAGAAGGCTGACTCCATTAAGTTTCAGAGGCTTTATTTATCTATTAGAGCACTAATTTTTATGCAGAAAAAGCTTAAGCATCTAAGCATTGCAAAGACTATAATACCGACCAAGCAGACTCACTATCTCTCTACCTGGCTAGATTTCCACACCAGACAGAGGGTCTGCTTTCTTAGAAGTCAGAACATGTCTGCTCTCTAAGAAGTCTGCAACGTCTGCTGCTTCTTCTTGCGCAGTTTCAGAATATATATCAGACTATATTGTTTACATTAGCTGTCCAATGACCTGGGGATCAAGTTCTCCTTGTCCAACCAAGGGGGACAAGGTCATAACCAGTCAGAGCATGACTTTTGCTCATGCTCAGGAGAAATGTGGCCTTCAGCACAGGGCTACAATTACTGGCAATGACACTATGATCAGATACTGTACGTGAGGCAGACAGCTTAAAAGGAATTTGAGACAAATGATGTTCATCTCCAAGATTAGTGCTGCCTCTGCAAATAAATTACATGTCTAGTTAAGTTGCTATCTCTTATATTTCTTGTTACCAAGCATCTGGACTTCTCTCCAGACTTTGTATGTCCTGACTCATGGCTTTTCAAATGATAAGCTTCTTTTCCAGGTCTCATACTGCAGTTCATTATGTCCTGCAGAAAAGGTATCAGATGGGTTCCCTCACAGATCCACCTTTTTCTTGGACCTTTGTCCTGTCAGCTCAAAGGCATGCTGCTAATCTCTCTGTTGGAAATATAAATGGCAAAACTACTGTTGTTGTGGAATCCTGATGGCCTCCCAGATGCCCAGTACTTACAGATGGATTTTTAGGCTGCTGCTGATTCTCACCCTGTCCTGCTTCCATCTCGTACAGAAACACAGCATCATGTTTTGATACACCTCCAAATCCTCCTCTGATTCTCTTTTACAAAGCAATGTTCAATGGCAAGTGAAGCAAAGAGGAATTTTGAGACCAATGTCAGTGAAAATCTCGTCTGTGTGAATGTAATAAGTTTTTATTTGTAACAACCCAACACAGAAGTCCGGATCCTGCTACATAAGATGCTCTACAACTTCAGAATAAAAACATGATCCCTCCCTCAGAGACTATGCAGCTTGGTAAGTTTCTCTCTTTGCTCCTGTGCTGAGTCTGTCAGGGATGGAGTTAATTTCTTCATAGCAGTCCATATGGTGCTGTGTTTTGGATTTTTTTAAGTAAAACAGTTTTGATAACACACTAGTGTTTTGGCTAGTGCTGAGAATTGTTTGTTAAGCACCCAGGTTTTCCTTTTCCCCCCTCTGTCCTCAGCGAGTAAGTCGAAGGTTCCCAAGAAATTGGAAGGTGGCACAACCAGGATGACTGAGACAGACTGATCAAAGGGATATCTCATGCCACACAGTGCCATGCTCAGCAATAAAAGCTCAGGGCAAAGAGGGAGGAAATGGGGCCATTTCCGGCTATGTGATTTTTTTTTCCCAAGAAATCACTAAGCACATTGACATCCTGCTTTCCAGGAAGTGGCTGGACACCTACCTGCCAAAGGGAAGTAGTGGAGAAATTCCTATTTTGTTCTGCTTGCACACACAGTTTTGCTTCATTATTAAACTTCCTGAATTTCAACCCGAGAGTTTTATCACTTTTACTCTTCTGATTCTCTCTCCCATCCCATTGGTGGGGGAAGTGAGTGAGAAACTTGGTGGGTGCTTTGACAGTGGCCAGGGTCAATGCAGCACACATCCTTAATTGTTTCATACTCTGTGCCCAGGATTTGTCTGGAGTAAAAGTCAACCATGGCATCCCAGAAAATGGCTCCTTACTCCACAGATCCTGATGGAAAACATGAAGAGCTACCAAGGAGCAGGAAAAAGGTTCTCTGACCTTGAAGAGGACCTCAGTATCATTGACATTGAGCACAGGAGATAGGACATTGTGGCCTGTAGTTTAGGGACCTGGTTTTGACTCTTGATTTTATCATGACCGTACTGTACTCATTTCCTGAATTTTAATATAAGGGGAAACAACTCTTCCATTGCACGGGGAGCATGAGGAAAAATTGTTACCTTGGTAATGAAAGCCACAGCTACAAGTGGCAATGCAATGAACATGCACAATGAAGATAAAGGTGCCCATCAGTCTTGGACTTGACTTAAATGAAAATTGCCATTGAGGACATTATTATGCATGGACAGTACACAAATATAAAATGTATATGGTTTCGTTTACTGTAAAGGCAATAGGGATTTTGTGGAATAGTATATGTAACAAAAATTTAGGCAGAAGTGCAGCTAGAAACACATCTTCACTGGCATGCAAGGAAAAAAAATGATGGTTGAAGTTGCTGTGACATGAAGCCTCTGCCCTTTCATGGTCAAGGAAGTCTACACAAGCCCTGCTTCAGTCTACCAGGCAGTGAGCAGCACAGGTCTGCGTGTGCTGAAACCTCAACCAGCAACAAAGTGCAGGCAAACTCACCCTTCTTCACCTCATGTTTCACCAGACAAACTCTTACCTCTGTGTTTCCTGGTGTCACAGCAAACAGCATTCTGCTTTCCTCAGGGGGAAGGCCAGGTTGGGTGGGGCATTGAGCAACCTGGGCTAGTGGGAAATGTCCCTGCCCATGGCAAGAGGAGTTGGAACTAGATGGTCTTTAGGGTCCCATTTCCTGTAAAACGGCATTCGCTGAATGCCGGAGGTTTAATTTCATTCCCTGAATGCCAGAGGTATGAAGGATGTTCATTAATACAAACTGATATTAACAAGCCACCAAAGCAAGCTTCATTGTTTAGATATTACTTAGAGCTTAATTTATAATTACCTAGTGGAGGCTGTGATGGCACAGTTTCCCACACACTGGATTCATGTTCAACAGTGCCTTTCACTGAAACACTGCTAATAGCAATGTTGAGCAGTGCAGAAAGACAACTAACTGCAGTCTATAAGGTGACTCATCCAAATGCTTACCATGACTGCTTCCAATTACACAATTTTTTTCCTAATTTAATAATCTTTGCCCCAGGGTTTGAACCAGCTACTGTAAAACTTGTTTAGTTTTGTATGACTGTGGTTTTCTGGTGTGTTTGTTTTTTTTGTTGTTCGTTTTTAATTTCTTTCTTAGCATGTGACATAGTGCTGTTTAATAAGCAGACAGGGCAAAGAATTCCCAAGAAAGAAAGTGGAAGCAAAGATAACAGTAATTTCTTGGGACCACCAGGTTAGGTTTGTGTGCAAGTTCAGCAGCAAGTCTCCAACTTTCTGGGGCTGAAAAGAATGACTGGAAGAGACACAGCAAGACTATTTTCCCCTTCATGGTATTTCATGTAAGTCCTATTACAACATGGTCATACTTCAGTAACTACTTACCATGTTTCTCTTCTGTTCCCAAGGAAAGCTCTCTCACTAAGGAAAATTCAACTACCTCTGACTTGTAAGGAAATTCTGAGAAATAATCCCAGATCTTTCTCCCTCCCTTCAAATACTAGTTTAAGTCTGAGATGAAAGGGTCTTGCAATTCTGAATGTAAAATATCATTAAATATATTAATATACATATTACTATTGGAATTACATATTACTTTGAATATGGAAATTTATTTTATACAGAAATTCAAATTTTGGCCATCATGTCAGCCATTAATGATACTGAAAGTCCCTTTCCAATAGGAGCCTTATTCCTCACACCTTGGGCCAAAACTTGCTTCAAATCCCTTCATTTTTTAGGCAAAAATTCCGTCACTACAGGATATAGGATATTCCAGGACTAATTTTAATCCACATATTACAGTCCTATAGTAAAGTAGTCTTATACTTCTAACAGCACTGCCCTGCTTCCCAGCCTTCCTGAAATATCTCTTGGACACTTCTCTGAAGTCCTGCTCCCATCAAGCCCCTCTTGAAACTCTCCTGGTTTTGCTCTCTGCATCGTAACACACTTGTTACAGACTCCACAACTCTGCTCGTAGAAGAGCTTTGTGGCTGCTCTGTGGTTACCCCTGAGAGCCTGGCAGCAGCAGCAGAATGCATTGGACAGCCACGACATAAGTACGTCATATGAGAGATCCACAAATGTCAGAGTGGAGAGAGAAATATGGGTTTTCATCCTGCAAGAATTCTTAATTTTTTTGTCACATTCAAATAAAATGATAAGAATCCTGAACTGTTTTGTGATTCAAAAAGCATCTGAATTATGTTAATTTAAATTTTGATAATCACAAAGCAATTCATTTCACATTTGGGCTTTTAGTTTTAAAACTAAATCGGTATTTAAAAACTGTCTTTCTGAACCATTGTGTCTTAAGAAATTAAAGTCAGATATTCTGACAATTTCAAAATTAAATAAATTAAATAAAAAAGATGACAAAAGACTACTTTTGTTCTCTGGAAAAAAAAAGCTTTCCATTTCAACAAATTGTGATTTTTCCACAGAAAAGCGTCCCGCTCCAACTCAGCTGCACATTTCATTGAGTACTTCCAGATGTGACTTTTTCCCTTGGTTTCTGTAGTTGTTTGAAAGGCAGAGTCTAGTCATTCTGCAATCCAAAACTCAACCTGAAAAGAGAAAGCAAGGGTGTCACTACAATAATGGGACATGAAGGAGTCTTGTCTATCATATAGAACACCCGTTTTGGTGGTTTTTTTTTTTGCTTGCCGTATTTTGAGTCTAAGTGGAGGTTGGTATGTTAATGTTTTGTAAGAATTTTGTACTCAGCTCAAACACACTTCTCTCATCCAAGACACTCTACCCCAAACACAGAGTCTAATTCTCAGGGAGAATTAGGCTGTAGTCTTTCAGCTCTGTAGGTTTCCAGGAAAATAAAAACTGAAACAGCAATGCTTTTGAATCTACAGGTCCATTTTTTGCTCCATGCCACCAGAGAGTAAGATAGGTCTTTAGTTTGAGTCTCATATGTATTGAACTAGCTGATCAGGGAGGAGTACACCCCACGAACTGTCTATATGAGAATTGCTATGCTCAATATAGCTCAAAATGCATTTCTTACTCAGAAAAATAGATGGGGTTCTTCATCTCCTCTTCATATAGAGAGTGGGAAATGGCATTTCATTCAGAATCTACATATATTTCTATGGAACGTTATTTTCTTGAGAGGAAAATGATGAGACAAGAATCTCTTCAGGAATTGCGGAGGAGCTCACTGGAGGAATAGAAGATTATCAGTGAGTTAAATCAGCATATGTCAGAGGAGGAAAAAAGCATTGGAATCAAAAGGCATTTTACTATTGTCTACTGTCCATTTTGCATTGAGCTTTATAATCTTAGCCATGAGAGTTAGCTCGGAGCAGGACCTTAAGGTAAAATGGAAATGATGACATATGACTATGATACAAGCGATATCTTGAAGATATTGGCGATCCATCTCCATGAGAATATCTCTGCAATACTCAAAAAAGACTTTTCTGGCGTGTGGCTGAACTGAATTTGACAAATAAAAAAGCAATATGGCTCAAAGTGGAACCTGTACTGGTGGAACTAACCTTTTCACATGACAGACCACCACAGCAATAAACCATGGCAGAAACTCAACTACTGCCCCGAAGCTGTCAAGATTACTAGAAGAGACTACTTGGCAAGGCATCTGAAATGTATGAAAGGAGCATAAGGATGAGTTCTGTACAAACTTACTCCAGTGGTATTCATCATGCCCAATGACTATGTCAAATTTATAGCAGAATACAGCAAGGAGAGAGAGTCAGTAGGCTGAAGAACAGAATTATTGGATTTGCAAGCCTGAGGATCTCTGCTGTAGAAGGGGCATACTCATTTTCCAAGACATTACAGGCTTATTATATGACTATACAGTCATTGTGCAGAAAGCACATTAGAAACTTCTTGCTCACTTTAGGGTATAAACTGGATCTCCACTTTTATGTCTATGTGATCAGTTTTTGCCTCCTCACCATTTAAGGTTACGAAGAAAGACTGGTGAGGTTTGCCACTGAAAAGTTTGACCTTGATTCTCTGGATGATGTATATTCCCACATAGCAAACACCAGCATCAACAAATACAGAGTTTCATATAAAAAAAAAATAAAGAAGGGGTTGTCTGTGGCTGTAAATGGATGTTCAGTGAATACCATTCTTGCCTTTGAATATTTGGGGTTGATGACATGCTCTCTGGCAAATGTTCAATAGCATAGTGATTTTTACCCTGCTTGCTGTAACCCTCTTACCACCAGTGGCTTCCAACTGCTTTGAACTCTTTGGCTTTGACTTCTTGGTTTACGACAAATTTAAGCTGTGGCTATTAGAAATCAACTACATCCAGCCTTGTGTTTAGGCTGTTCCATTGATGACACTGTGAGAAGAAAGCTTTTTCACAACAGTACTGAACTACTGAACTACAAGCAAGTTGACGCTTTGAGGCAAAATGAAGTAGCTGGGCTAAAGGCTGGGGGAAAGCCCTAGAGCACAGCTGGTGAGAGTGCCTGGCTTATTCATTTGTGAAAAAGTGGCTAAATGTGTTTCTGCTTCTTTTATACAACCTGCCCTGCAGGCTGCAAGAGGATCGATTCGTAAGGTAGCTGTCCTGACCAAGAAAACTGCCAGAGCACTTCCACTTCCACTGACTTCCCAGCTGTAGGGAAAAATACCATGCCAAGAATATCCTCCTGAGCAAAAACTGAAACTAAAAATTAACAAATGGCAGGAGGCTGGGCATTCCTCCACATGTCTGCCCAACTCAGCAGCTGATTACCTACATCTGACTTCTGCAACTACAAGTTAACCAAATGAATACATTTCCTTTCAGATAAAGACCAGAGGCCTATGCCCCCCGACTGTCTGAATGGAAGTAGCTCTGTTCAGAAGCCACAGCCTGTTCTAAATTTGAATCAAAATTGAAGCCAAATACTGACTAAAGAATGTTTTTGCTAATGCCAGAAAAACCCATGGAGAGACAAGAAGTGAGGTTTCTCAAGTATGTTCCATCTCCCTGAAGGATTAATAAAAAATTGTTCGTTATAAATCCTCTAGGTCAAAAGACATAATGAAGTAGGTATGTGTGTTGCTACAGCTTAAGCACAATATGCAGCCACACTTGATGTGGACTATTCGTGTTCCTACAACTATGAACTCATATGATGGTAGACCCAATGCTTCTGGTTAAATAATGCAAGTGGAAAGTGGAGAAGAGGAGGTGTGAGAATTAGTCTTTGAAAAATAAAGTGGTACGTGTCATAACTTGTCTGTGGAAGACTCTGAGTTATTAAATGTCTGGCAGAAATTCTCATTCATGTAGGTGTGTTTCTGTCTCCTCCTTTTCAAACATGATGTTTGCCTCTTATTTTGATAATGCCTTTCCTATTATATTGTAAAATATTATCTGAAAAATGTGTCTTGGTAAAAGGGTGGTCAGACATGGACTGGCAAAAGTGCTGTGAAATCTTCATTAGTCTCACACTTGATTTCACCAATGGAAGGTTTGCCATCAATTTGCCAGAAAGCAGAACCAGGCCCATACTTATATACCACTACAACATGATTCTGACAAGGTGAATGTCCACACCAGCACAATGAACGCATATGTAAGCAAAGTGTTTGCATACATGCATCGCTGCATACACACTTTTAGAGACTGGCTTGCACATACTGCCTGTGTATTACACAGGCAGGACCATAGGCCAAATAATTCTGCAATCAAAATGCTTCCTGCAAGTAGATTGAAGCAAGGAGCAAGCAGCACAGTAACAAAATTGTTCTTTATTTGATTTACAATTAGAAGGGATTACACAGCCACAGAATTCTGTGATTGTGTGACACACAGGTTATTGAATAGCAAACAGTGGTTTAAGACTAAAAGCTGCAAACAAAGCCTGTTTTCTGAATTACTACAGAAACAAAAAGCGTGTCAGCATTTTAAGTGGAGAACTGGGAGCTTTTGTTAAAGGAATTCTTGGGAACAAAAACAATGGTCCTTTATAAAACTAGCTTCCCAGCCAAACTGAAAACATTAACCACATTCACTTTTTTATAATGCTTAATTGAGAAAAAAATCAACATAAAAGTATAAACTGAAATTCTTATTGAAACACATGGGAGAGGATGATATCTGGGATTTATTTTAATTAATGTTTCATTTTACGAAACAAATAACATATGCTAACTATTTCAGCATTGAAAAGCAAGAATGTTACACAGCAGTAAAGAGAAAACAACACAATTTTATCATTACACCAGCTGATACCAAACTGCATGGATGTTCACAGCATCATAATTAAATTGATTAACTGAAGTATGTGTTTAATCAATGCCAGCAATACTTCTTGCTCTTTCTTTGAAAGGTGCTCTGTAATTTGAATGGTGATTTGTTAATAGTCTGAGTCCATGGAAATTAAAGAGAAGAATATTGCAATTCCATAATGTTGCAATTATTTTGCACTTAGGAGTGGGAAAAGGCTAAAGCAGTGTGCTATGAAAATGTATTTGTTGCTACAGGAATTTGGAGGGCATAAAGAGATAATTGGGCATCTCAGTCAATGGGCAGGTAATGAGCTGAGCTCTACAAGGGAAATGTTTCAGTGATTTGTGGAAATTCACTTCCTTGGAAGTGCTCAAGGCCAGGTTGGCAGGCTTAAAGCAACCTGGTGTAGTCAAAGATGTCCCTGTCCATAGTGGGGGGCTTGAAACTAAGTGATCTTTAAGGTCCCTTCCAACCCAAACCATTCTATGATTCTCCAACAGAAGACAGTTGAAAGTAACACCCAATAAATTATTAAACCCCCTAACTATCAAGTGTCATACAAAGAACCTTAAAGATGGAGAGATTCAGTGACCAGAAATATTTTTGCACCATCAGAAGAATAAAGGCAGTAGTGAGAAAGGTTATTTCAAAAACAAAGCAACACAGAGGAGATCTGAGATTGCTGGAGGAAGAAGAAAGGGCTCTTTGATCCAGAATAATGACTAGGATGGAATAAACATTACATTTTATCTTTAAATGTACAATATAGAGTTCTTAATTTATGATCATATAATTATTGAATAATTTTGGTTGGAAGGGACATCCAGAGCTTTGACTGTTCACTCAACTCCTGCTTAGTATTTTGTCAAACATACAGCTCATGATAAGGTTTGATGCATGCTGGGCAATTCTGCTCCAAAGAATCCAAACAAATTGAAAACATTCATTATTTCCACATTTTTTTGTGATGCTTAACTGACGAAAAAAACCTACATAGACTTGTTTTAGTCAGCATAAGGCAGCATAGAACTGTATATTTGAGGCTCTTATGCCATGGCCCTTAATTTCACAACTAAATTTCAATTTCACAACTAAATAGCAGAAAAACAAGGGAAAGTGTGATCAGTACCACAAAACAAAAACTTTGATGAGAAGTACTGTGGGTATGTTTTAATGTTGCATGCACAAAGAGGGTGTGACAACATCTCCTTCAAGTCTCACTCCGGAGACGTTTCATTCAGGTAAGGTTATTCCAATCTAAGCACCAGTTGCTGAGCCAAAGTAATTTTCAGCCCAACAAATCCATCCATTCTTTCACACAAGTTAAATCTTCCTAACAGTTCTGACCTGCTAAGAAAATGGGTTGAGCTACATAGGTACAGTGCAGCCCTTTGTGGGGAGGAATCTCTTCTCATCTAGGATGAGATTACCCTCCTCATCTTTGATTTGGACTCATCCAGTGGAGTACTTGGTTTCCTGTCTGCCGTTGCAGTACACAGTTTTTACAGTGCCATGTGGGTACTCCTGCCTCTTGAACTGTGCAGTGTGAATCTCCTTCTGGCCATTACTGAATACCACTACTTTATCTCCATTCATGAAAGAAGTAGCTAGGAATGAAGTGATGAGAATGAACTGTCTGCTATTAACCTGTCTCACTGAGCTGTCTAATGTGAAAGTGGAAAATACTGCCAATTGGAAACTCTCAGAATTTGCATAGGATGGCATTTGAGGTCTGACATCACAAAAAGATTTCAATACATAGTATAATAGCTAATGGATGATGAGATCTGCATTTTACATGACTTCATGAAGGGATCTCAAGGCATTTTGCAAGCAGAAAATCTATTTCACCACGGGATCCTTCCTAAGCACAGAAGAGACAGGAGTAAGAGATTCCTGTCGTTTTTTCTTTTTTTTCCTCATTTTTCATGGAGGAATGCAACATGAAATGCCTTGCCCAAAATTAGAAAGAGAGCCAAACCACTAGGAGCTCAGGAGCCCTCTTTCTGAGGTCTTTAGTACCTACATCGTTAGCACAGACAACTGGTGATCTCCCAGCAACTCTGGCCAGTGTAAAGTTACATGTAATTAAATGAGGAATATTTCACAGTCACTTTGCCAGTGACAAATGGTCACCTATCACTCAAGGTGGAAGTGAAACATTTTCAGTGCTACTTTATAGTAAAATCCTTGTTATCTTAAAAGTCCTTTTTCCCTTCATCTGGAAATTTCCCAGCTATGCAAAGTCCAGCCACAGTTCTAAATGTCAGTATCATTGTACCTGTATCCAATGCCTGGTTCCTGTTGCTTATACAAGACTTACTTTTCTGCTTTTACAACTGTGCCATCTGAGAAAAAAGTTTCCTTCAGCCCATTGCTATAGAGGCATTTCACTGTATGATCTGGGAAGACAATTTCTTGTGTGCCATCAGGATAATGTTTTTCTGTGGAAAAGAAGATTTTAAAAGTCTTAGAAGCACTCTTTCATGCTTCTTTGCATAGAGCTAGGTCAGAATTTTTTTTTGGACATTGCAGTGAGGATGGAAATGATATGCACAATACTGCTAAAGAAAGTAAAGAATCACATAATCAAATAATGTAAATTAGAAGAGATACATTTACATTCTATTATTATAAATGCTTTGTAGGAGGAAACTGAGCAGTGAGGTGATGGAATGTACTGAAAGTGAAATGCAATGACACTGTAAAATGGCAAGAATATACTTAATCTCCTGGAGTTAGAATTCAGACCACACTTTCACAATGCAAATAAATCTGCACATGCAGTTCACATTTATGAGCTCTTGTATACCTATCTGATTACCGTCTGGGTAAGCAGTGTGGGTTGTCTGTGCATCTGCATAATAATAAATCTGGAAGGAGAGTGAAGTGTTAGGAGCATGTTCATAAAATTTGCATAAGCAAATTTAACCATAACAATGTGCTTAAAAGTAAGCCATTTTTAAAAAGTCATTCCAAGGTAATTTCTGCATCTACCATCCATAAAAGTAGAACATTGCTATTCCTTCCTCTCATTCACCTTCCTCCTCATGGCTGTGTCTGGATGATTCTACTTTCATCTCTGTAGCATACAAGAGAACAGTGTATACACGAAAGCCATCCTCCCACCCCTTTGCTTTGTCTCTCATCCATGAACTGTTAATTTAAAACCATCACACTGCTACCAAGGCCTCACTTACTTCCATTCTAGCTTATATTATTATTAACTATTTATATTTACATAATGCTAAGAGGGATCACCTACTCTGCAAATGTATAAAAAACAGTCCTTGCTTCAGATGGCTGCCCCTGCCCCTTGCCAGTCTCCTGCTTGGCCAGCTACACATTTTTTCCTTCTTTGACTGTTACTTTCATCTCTTTCCACTTTTGTCCTTGCAGATGAAGCAGTTTCACTGCTCAGGGTGTTAAACCAACATCCTTCCTTATCAACTTCTCTCAGAATTGATAGATCAAGTTAAATGATAGGACCCTGTCAGAAAATCAATTAATAATTTTATTTTCCATAAAGAAAAAAAAAGTTGCACACCACTCTCTGATCTGGCATGATGATCTGAACATCTCCATTGGAAAAGCTAATCGTTGTCATCCTTTTATCAGCACTAATCTCTTTTTTAGTACCATTGCAGAAAGTGAGGATTCAATGTTCATCAGTAAGCACCTCTTCTACCTTCAAACACAAAGAGCATTTAATTAAAATGAAGTCAAAGGAAATGAGCAGCATTGCTCTGCCTTCCAATTAAACTGGAGCTTGAAGTAAGTCATGCTATGTCTTTGTATTTCAAAAGTTGTCTCTGCAGAACAGGCATTATTTTTCCTCATTTATGTGTAAAAGAGGCCAAAAGAAATTTTCCTTTCACGAGATGAAATTACTTGTATCATATGTCCCAAGTTCTCACCCTACCACCTTGTTTATCTGTTGAGACATAAGATGCTGTATTGGACTTCTGTGGTTAGGTTTTGGTAGTGGGGGAGCTACAGTGGTGGCGTCTTCGAGAAGCTGCTGGAAGCTTCCCCCATGTCCAGCAGAGCCAATGCCAACCAGCTCCAGGACAGACCCACTGCTGGCCAAGGCCAGGAGTGATAGTAATGACTCTGTATAACATGTTTAAGAAGGAAGGAAAAAAGAGTTATTGTGCAGATGAAGATTGCAGCCAGAGACAAGCAGAGTGAGAACATGTGAACAACAATGCAGACACCAAGGTCAGTGCAGAAGGAGGGGCAGGAGGTGCTCCAGGCACTGGAGCTGAGGTTCCCCTGCAGCCCGTGGTGCAGCCCATGGTGGAGCAGCTGTGTCCCTGCAGCCCATGGAGGAGCACAGGGGTGCAGAGATCCACCTGCAGCCCATGGAGGAACTCATGCCAGAGCAGATGGATGCTGGAAGCAGGCTGTGATCCCATGGGAGACCCATGTTAGAGCAGGATTCTGGCAGGGACCTGCTGACCCATTGGGAGAGGAGTCTACGCTGGAGCAGGTTCTCCTGGAAGGACCTGTGTCCTGTGGGGGACCCACTCTGGAGAAGCCTGTGCCTGAAGGACTGAACCCTGTAGAAAAGTGACCCATGTGGCAGCAGTTTGTGAAGAACTTTTGCCTGTGGGATGGACTTAGGCTGGAGAAGTTTGTAAAGGACTGTCTCATGCGGGAGGGACCCCATGGGAAATGGGGGAAGGACTCCTCTCTCTGAGCAGCAGCAGAAACGACACCCATTTCCTATCTCCCTGTGCCACTGGGAGGAGGAGAAGAGGTAGAACTTGGAAGGAGGGGGTGGGGGGAAGGTGTCTTTAAGATTTATTTTACTCCTCATTCTCTAGTTCTGATTCTGATTTAAATAAATGTAATTAATATCCCCACCCGTAGTCTGTTTTGCCCATGACAGTGATCATTAAGGGATTTCTCCTGGTCCTTATCTCAATCCATGAACCCTTTGTTATATTTTATCTCCTCTGTCCAGTTGCAGAGGGGAGTGAGAGAGCAGCTTTAGTGCGTGCCTGGTGTCCACCCAGGGTCAAACCACTACAGATGTACAGCCCTGTGGCTGGAAGCCAGTCAGGTTTTTCCTTGACCAACTTCAGTGAGTTATTGTCAGGACTCATTTCATATATGCTTGTACATCTTCCACACAGGTCATTTGAGAGACCCAGGTTCTGAATTATGTGAGCCAAAATGATTGAACTTGATGTATTAACATAGATTGCTGACATGATAGGTTAACAATCATTTTTTCCCAAGTAACCCTGTATGGACTTTGAGTACTACAGAATTAACTGTGGCTGCATGCAGAGATCTGAAAAATTTCTCAAGACTTCTTAACAACAGAGAGCAATAATGCCATCAGTGTGCTCTTCTACAAAAAATACACTGCTCAGAAAAGACTTTATACATAATGTAGCCTCTGGTTAATCAATTTTCCTGGTATTACTATGGCGTTACATTCTGTTCAGCACATATCAAATCCCACAATATAATTCATTCAAAGTCCAAAGAAGACAAACAGAAGGTGCACTATAGCTTTGCCATATGGTTCCAATTTTATCAAAATCTCCACAAAAAGGGAATACTTCCTGACTAAAAAAAAAAATCCTATTTTCTCTCACCTTTCCATCATGATACTCTATGTTTTCCATCACCTTTTCCTCACTCTTTCTTACTTCTTGATGTAACATTGACCTTCTAGATAATACCAGTTTTGGAGGCTACATTATGAAAACATAACATTCAGTGTTACATAAACAAAATATTTAAAAAATATTTTCATTAATTTTGATCAACTCTGCAAAACATATTTATTTTCACACACACAGAACAAAAAGGCCCTTCTTTCTGGTATTTGCAATGTATGTTTGTATTTTAAGAAACGTTGCACGTTAACTCCAGTTACCTTCAGTTTACAAAGCAAAAGTTAGCAAAAGGAAGTCTAAAAATGAGGTGGCAAGAGCACATTTTGGTAAAACTATGATGTACAAAATGGAGAAAATAAACACAAGAACAGAGAGCAGAACTATCTCTGAATATTCAGTTACTGGTTTCCTAAGAAAGGTACCTATATTAGCTACAGTAACTCCTTCAAAACAAATTACATAGCCCTTAGCTGTTAGGTAATGCTATCTACATAACTAAGGGTTATTACAGATGTTGCAATTCCAATTTATCATTGTCATGAGTGCTCTTTGCAGTCTGGCAGCATAAAGGAGCCTTAAGTTAATTGACATCTGGCACATAGCATCCAGAGCAGTTACTAATGTCAATCACAATTTGAAGGTGTGGTGAATTTTGCATTGTGGGATCCAAAGGAACAGGGAGTACTGCTCCCCAAAGGGCAATTATATGCTTCAGTAAATAGCTATAAAAACCATGCTTGAAGTTGCCAGATACATCCCTAATCCTGTGTCCACGTCATAGCTTATGAAGCGGGAATGGAGTATTTTCTTTTTCTTGGTGCGTTTTATTTCTATTCACAAATAGAAAGAAGGCTCTTACTGATCATGTAAGCCAGAACCATAAGTAGCTCAAACCTTAGCTTCAGCATCCAGAAAAGCACAACTTTCCATAGATACTTTGTCATCATCTGCAGTTATGACACTTCTCCTCTATGTGGTCAAAAAAACCCACTTTATGCTGAGGCTTTAGCAACTTTTCCCTCTTTTTAAGAGTTTCTTCTTCCTGTGACAAAATTAAAAAGTAAAATAAAACCATAAATCTATTAATGTTCAACAGTTGTGCAGGAATATATTGACAACCTAGTCTATTATTTGAAAGCCATTGCAATATCGTTTTAAAGACTGTACTTCTATCATGAGTAGAGACAAGTAAATAAAGCTAGAAGAGTATTGTTTCCAACTAAATGGGAGTTAGCATGCTGTATACGAAAGCTAAGACCACAGACACACTGAAATTCCGTTTGATAGAGTTACATGTTGAAATACCTCTGTTTCTTCATTGTTATTGCAGGGTGCAAAGCTGCAAGTGTAATTTCTGTGGTTATGTGAGAGGGACATGTCTTCTGAGCTATCTGAAATGGGCAAAGGTGTGCCTGTGAGAAAAAACAAAGTAAAGGGAGTAACTGAAAGCATATGAAAATTGCTGAATCACATTTCCACACCTATCTCAGTTTTTTGAAAGATGCTAGCTCTCAGAGTCTGGCAATGCATTGCTTCTTATGCTGTTAATGTTTGCTAACATCTTGTCTGTCCTTCCAAAAGTTCTTTGTCCTGGACCAAAATGTAGTGCAGTCCATATCCATTGGGTCTTGTTTTGTTTCCCACATTTCCCTGTACTTGCACAATGATGCAAATCAAGGGTAATCCAAGGCGCAGACTGTGAGGTCAGCTGCTGCTGTCAGGCTTTCATCTCTCAGTCCCTGTCACCTGGCCAACAGCAGGAAAGATAATCCTCTCTGGGATATCATAACTGAGCTGAGCCTGGTAAAATATATTGCGTGACAGGTCATTTTTACTTGTCGAATGTTTACCCTTTCTACGGACACCTTAGATCAGAACACAGAGGAAACAGAAAATATTCCTGCATGATCACCATGAGATACAAGGGATTTACACAATGACTCTCAGGGATTTGCAGCTGCAAGGAAAACTCTGTGTCGGTATGAAAGGAAAACTGAGGCTGTACTCTTGCCTAGCCAAAACTTTGAAGATACTGAATCTAGAAATGCCTGGCAATGTGAGAGAAAGGCCGAGTTGCACAGTCCACATTGCTAAATTATCCCAGAAATGATAAGGGATTATATCTCTGTCAGAAGTGGTAGCAGAAGAATCTCTAGTTCATTGAGCTAGTGAATGACTAAGGATGAATACATGATGGTAAGAAACAAAGAAAAAATAAAAAAAGGTTGTAAACGATACCAGATGACTCTGATTTTGAAATGTCTCACACACAAGAGTGACTGCTTGAGAAGGTGAGTGCAAGTTATTCATGGAAAGAATATATTTGTCATCAGCTTCATTTACTCAAGTCCATGAACAATTGCTCAAGGGACACAGGACAAGCAAAGCACAAATGGGAAGATTGCAAAGACTTTAAAAATATGATGTTCTCCTGGATGCTCATGCTCAACAATAATCCTTTAAGTTTTCTAATGAACTTTTGCCTCACAGATGTTAATACCTACAGTTCTTCATCAAATTGCCTCTTAAATCTTTCACTTGTCAATTCCCACAAATGAGGATCGCTTATAATCTTCAAAAATCACAGTCTGAGTCATGTAGAGTTTGCATGTATCCTAACAGATCAAAAAGCTGAGAAAAAGCAACAAGTACTTATGAAGAGGTGAAAATTCAAATGTTATAAAAGTCTGTCTACATATTCACAGAACTCCCTGCTTCAGAGTTAGTAAGTTGTCAGGAAGAACATTCATAGGCAAGGAGATAACATGTTCAAAGATCATCAAAATCCCTTGTAGGATTACACAGCAAAATCCTTCTAAGAAGACTGAAAGTAAGCACATTTGACCTTGACAGAAACTTGTCCAACTAAAATATTAAGAAATATCATCAGTATATCTTTCAGTAGAATTTCTTTCCTCTTCTCCCTGCCTCATCCCCTGCCATGCAAATGAATGGATATTTTCCCCTGGAAATCATTAACATCTACCCATAATTTCACATTGAGCAGGAAACTGGCAATTCATTCTTGATAATGTGCAGCATTCAGAAATATACTTGGAGGATTCATATTAGTAAATATTAATAATTAATAAATATTAACAATTTTGACCAAGCTGTTCATCTTTCAAGGCATATTCTGGAAGATTAATGAATAATGTGCAGTTAAAATGGCCATTTATATTGTCACACTAAAGCACAACTTGAAGCAGACTGTTCCTCACTAGATGGGTTATGTTACACTACAAACAGTAATCATCCTTAAAAGTATCATAGGTGATCAGAATACATCTTTTTCAAAGATGTAGAACATGTCTTGGGTGTGGGGTTTTCTTACTTCATAAAATCATGTCTTAAAAAAAATCTGTATCTTCGATCTGTACTAATCATTATTCAGACTTACTCCCCAATTGTTTTGATCCATATCCTCGAATTCTACTAGCTTGGACAGAAATAAGTTACACAATAATTGTTGTTTTACCTACTTGGTTATAGCTGATGAAATTCACAAGTCCAAGCTAGCTTTAACTTAAATATGTTATACATGCATATCCTCTTCAAATCCTAGAATTACGGAACTGTTTAGGCTGGAAAAGACTCTAAGATCATTGATTCCAACCAATAACTCTGCACCTTCAAATCCGCCACTAAACCATGTCCCAAAGTGCCACATCCACACATTTTTTGAACAGTGCCAAAGATGGTGATTCCACCACTTCCCTGTTCAGCCTGTTCCAATGCCTGACCACCCTTCTGTTGCTCAAAGTTATCCTGTTCACTTTGATGTGTTCTCATTTACTTTTATGTATTCTTATAAACAGTTGCTCAGTTCTGGACAGAAATAGTATGATAGTTTGTTTCATCTATACACAAAATTCAGAATTGTCCAGATTTACAGGATCTGTGAAAGAAAGCATCCACCTGCTATGAAAAGAGCTAAAATACAAAAAAAACCAAGTGACTCACCATGTTCAGAACTATAGCTATGGCACAGCTTTTGGACTTCTGCTTAATGTTCTTTTTACCTGAGCCTTCAGTTATGGTTTCTCTATTCACTCTATTCACTGTAAAGCCTTTGTGTGCCATGAGATCAGATAAAGAGCATGTGTCTCTGTCAAACATTTTAGAGTTCGCTCAGGACATCTGGGCACTCTGCCTACCAATCTGGTTCATACCTGTGATGGATTCCAGTTGGAATGGTCCCAGTGCTGGCTAGATGGTGAAAGCTCAGATAACAGCGAACTCAAAAGTCCGCTGTCCTCAACTTCCTCTTTCTCAAAACTGTTGCTGAAGCCACAACTCAGTGGAGCTTA
Source organism: Calyptomena viridis (assembly GCA_013390005.1). NCBI lineage: Eukaryota > Metazoa > Chordata > Aves > Passeriformes > Eurylaimidae > Calyptomena > Calyptomena viridis. Next base: position 114,506 of record WEIV01000123.1, read on the forward strand.
GGGAATTTCTATGTGAAATATATATTTCTGTTTTTAACTCTCTTTGCAAGAGTGCTTGAGATGTTCAGATGAAACAAACTTCATGCTTTGAAAATTTACAGAAAGATATGAAGATATACAGAAAGATATTTACAGAAAGCTATGAAAGATAGCTTTTTGACTTTGCTGGCTACTTTAACTGCAAATGGCATACTGCATGTTACTTGTTTGGCTAGTAATTCTGTCCACTATAGTGCAAAGGAATTGAGAGATCCCAGCTGTAGACATCTGTATAGAACAAATAGAACAATTTCCTGCAGCTAAACCCTCCACTTTCTGAATTAGGAACAACATATACTGCTTAGAAATACAGTCTAAAGGCAAGCACATAATATCTGAATCCTCTTTGAAGCTACTGTTTCACACATGAATGATTCTTTTAAGCATACTCAGTTTAAAGTTGCTCTTATCATCATCTCTTTTCATATCTGACGCCATATAGAAGTCACTAAAATTACTCTCTAATGAATTTCAAAACACATGCTGTCACACTCACTACAATGGAATAGTTACCTCTCTTCTCATCTGACAGTTTTACATTTTATTTCAGTCCCTAGACAGACAGAGACCAGGGTGTGTTGACCAATCTAAGTTTTGCTTTAACCAATGAAATAGTTTCCAGTAGGTAGGGAGAATTTCACAGCAACTGTTCACTTGAACAAGGCACAAATTTCAGCTAAATGTAAGCAAAAGTAAGAAAAGGGACTTGTAATAATTAAGGTGCTCATAATAAGAAACAAGAAGTACAAAACCAAGAGAAAGAAAAGCATGATGAGATATTTACATATCTATATTCTAAACAGTGAGATGTATAAGAAATAAGGCAAGTTGGCTGTGAAGGAGCAGTCATGGACATTCCAGCCAGAAACAACCATCTTATTTGACATACTGAGTTAACTTTTTACAACTTGTAAAAAGCTAAGCAATTTTCCCACTGACTTTAACAAAGAGAAGGCCACTAGTACCTATTGGCAAGTAAAGCCTTGAATGGCAAAATAG